>CAUYQV010111895.1:0-11861 GCA_963574575.1 Galagoides demidoff
GGGACCACAGGCGCCCGCCACAACGCCTGGCCATTTTTTGGTTGCAGCCATCATTGTTGTTTGGCGGGCCCCGGCTGGGGATTCGAACCCGCCACCTTAGGTGTATGTGGCTGGCGCCTTAGCCGATTGAGCCACAGGTGCTGAGCCCAGTGAACTTTTTATTTACTGTCTCCGCAGTTTTGATTTTTCCAGAATATCATTTGGTACCATGTAGTATGGAGCCTTTTCACATCGGTTTCTTTTACTTAGCACTTGAACTTCCCTCATGTCTTTTCGTGGCTTGATAGCTCGTTCTTGTTAGCATTGAATAATATTCCATTGTCAGGATATACCACAGTTTATCACTCACTCACTTACTGAAGTGCATCTTGGTTGCTTCCAAGCTTTTGGCAATTATGAATAAAACTCTTAGATTTTTAGAAGGTAGGGTGCTTCAGCTGCTTTGTGTATTTTAATTAAATGTGGTCAGAAAGCACAGGAAGTTTACTTTGAGTATTAAGTATAAATTATTCTCCAAAGAAAAGGCTGCATTTATGTAAATATTAGAAAGTACTTTTTTTTACATTTTTCTTACTAATAGTTGTATAATATTACAGGTTGTACTTATTTTTAACTATGGTAACACATTTGATTATTTATATGTATTTTCGGTTGGTTTAGAAATGATCAATAGTCTTCATTTTAAAAAGACTATGTCTAGATTGTATAGTTTAAAATTGAGGAAAATGAGCCAGGTGCGGTGGCTCATACCTGTAGTCCTAGCACTCTGGGGGACTGAGGGGTGGATTGCTTGAGCTCAGGAGTTGGAGACCAGCCTGAGCAAGAGTGACCAGGTGTTGTAGCAGGTGCCTGTAGTCTCAGTTACTTCAGGAGGCTGAGGCAAGAGGATTGCTTGAGCCCAAGAGTTTGACGTTGTCGTGAGCTGTGATGCCATGGTGCTCTGCCAAGCACAACAAAGTGAGAGTCTATCTCAAAAAATAAATAAATAAAATAAAATTGAGGAAAACAAAACATTCTCAGAGATGTACACAGAGTTAGTAAAGGTAATTAAGAGCAAGGAAATTACCATTATAAAACCATAATAGGTGTTACTCAGTGGACAAGGGAGGAACGCCATGATTGGGAAGGGGCAGGGGGGCCCAAGGGGAGGGTTTTAGGGGGCTGGTGGTAATCTGTTTCTCGATCTGGTGGTTTCATCTGGGTTTGCTTTATAATACTCATTCAATTGGACATAGGTGTTATTTCTACTTTTCTAGGTATGTTGCATTTCATAGTTTTAAAATTTTATTCAAACAGTAACCTGTAATCTATCTTTCTAAATTATATAAAGTTCTCAAATATGAATTTCATTAAGGATTATTCAGTATAGACACATAATTATGAATCATTAATTCTCTTGAAATTTTCATTTGAGTCTTTTCTGAGTTGCTTGAACTGGAGTGGATTTTCAAGATCATTTAGATAAATTTCCTAGCTTTATAGTTAAGGAAATTGATGCCCATCAAGAAGGCATTTGAGTTGAGTGGAGAAATGCATAAATTAAAATCAAAGTATTTAATTGTCAAGCCCAGAAAAGAGAGAAATAAGGGATGAATAATTTACACAGATTTTAATAAGACATTTTAATTTTTAATCGTGGAACTTGATTTTTAATAACAAATTAAATATAGTTTAAAAATTGTTTTTGTAGGATGGCAGGAAATGGAGCCACTGCTTTCTCTGCAAAAAGTGTGTAAAGCCTTGTAAGTAATGGGAGTGTTTGAATCTTATGAAAGCAATCTTATGAAAGCAATTTAGAGTTCTTCTCCATCTAAATAGGATTTTTATTTAATTTTATTTATAAAGAAAAATGATTAATATAGAGACCTGCAATGATTTATTTGCTTTTTTAGTTACCCACATGTATGTTCCGTCCTGCATGGGGAGAGAGGACTGCTGACTTGTTTCAGGGTGGCGTTGGTTTGACTGATTGTAATAGGGCTTTGTGTCACTCAGCCAGCCCCCATTGTAACAGTAGTTGTCAGCCATGCCTCACTGGAGACGGGCTGAATTTATTGCTGTGTAACAGAAAAAAGCTAGTTTATGTGGGATTCTGACCTCTTCACCTCGGTCTCCTTAGCCACTTGAAAACTAGTTATGCAAAGTAGCCACAATATTTGAAGTTAAACACTATTCATGTGGTCTGTCTTAAAAGCTTGTAAACTGAAAAATTCTACCAAAATGAACTTCTTTTAAAACCTGATTTTTATTTTACAGCCTGGAGCCACTGTAGCATTTGCAATCATTGTGCCCTTCCAGGTCATACTTGCAAGGACCCCAAAGGCGGCTGCTTTATCTGTGGTGAACTGGATCACAAACGCAGTGCTTGTCCTAACAGGTTAGTCAGATCTTTCCATTGACTAGAAAAAAAAGTTTTCCTCAGGTGCTTTGTTTAGTGCAAGCCATAAAGGTGTGCGGCAGTCAGAGGGTTCAGAAGTGCTGTGTTAATTGTGACTCTCACTATTTCGTACTGTTTGCATACGTGGGGGGACTGAGGATGCACAGATGAGTCAAAGAGCTTTATCTTTCAGAATGAGATTTTGTTGGGTTTAATTTCAAAAGCAAGTACCTTGAGATACAAATGCCTGCTAATGCTATATAATATTACTTTTTTCTCTCAGAGAAGACTCTTGAAGTCCCATTAACAGTTTTTGCATTCAAAAAAATGTTATAATGAAATTGACAAGGCCAAATTTTTTTTTCTTTACAATAATGAAAAGTCATTGTGATAGCCTTTTAAGCACACATGGCACAAAAGGTCTCTCCATCCGCCCCTTTTTACAGCTGTCTTACATTAATTTGTTTTTCCTTAGTGTTAATTTTTCTTTAGTTGTGAACTGGAATGATGCGGGCTCCCTCTTGTGGTTAAAGCTCATTTTATCCAGACGTAAATACTTAATGTAGAGGACAAATACGAGGTCAATTTAATTTTAAAGCAAACTAAAACATTTAATTGACTAATAATCATTTCATCACTGTGCAAAGGCTGTCTCTGGAAGGTTTTATATACTTATATTACAAATAAGTATTTTCAATTTTTGTCCTTTTTTCTTTTTCTTTCTTCTTTTTATAAATGTACCTCCTAGTGAAATCTGGTTTATTTTTAGTCCTCCTCATGGGTGGCTGAGCTGAAGAGAAATTTTAATTTTTGTATACAGACATTCATGGCTTCATTGACTCTGTCATTAGAAATTATACTATTGGCTGGGCAGAGTGGTTCACACCTGTAATCCTAGCACTCTGGGAGGCCAAGACGAGTGGGTTGCTTGAGCTCAAAAGTTTGAAATCAGCCTGAGCAAGAGAAGCCTGTCTCTACTAAAATCAAAAATTTGCCAGGCAGTGTGGTGGGTGCCTGTAGTCCCAGCTACTTGGGAAGCTGAGACAAGAGGATCACTTGAGCTCAAGAGTTTGAGGTTGCTGTGAGCTATGATGATACCACAGCACTCTACCCGGGGCAACTGAGTGAGACTCTGTCTAAAAAAAAAAGAAATTATACTAAATTAAATTTGTTCAATCATCACTTACCCAGAAATTATCCAACTTTAAGAAAATGGCTACAGAAAACAAATTTATATAGCATGCATGAATTGGTATAAACACGACTGTTTTATTTTTGAACAAGTAGGGTATCCTAGTCTATAGTGCAACATACCAATATAGAAAAATGTCAACTTGTCAGGTAGAAATTCTGCATAATGGTCATGTGGATCTACTAATAATAGCTAACATTTATTAGGTGATTACTATACGAATAGCATTTTACATAGCAGAATACTTTATGATACAGTATGTGGTTTCCAGGGGATTAGAAACACTGGAATCAAGCTGCTTCTGCCTCTCCTCACTGGGATCATAGACGTCATCGCCTCAGTTTCTTCACCTCTAAAAAGTTGGGGAGAAGGGTGACATCTGTCTCCCACCTCTTTGAAGTCAAAGATTATTCTGCCTATTCATTTTGCATTCCCAACATGTAATGTTTATGCAGAGTAGATACAGAGTAATCCACGAGTTTGACCCATTAGAAGTTTATATACTGTTTATGAAGCTCTTTCCCCAGTTTTTGTCCTAGGAAGATCAGAAATAAGCTTTCCCCTGGGAAAAGCTTATTGAAGCTTCTGAGCGGTGATTCTGATGATTGATGGTGCTGGGTAGCCACGGGAAGTTTCCAGGTTTGCCAGTACTCTCAGCCCCAGCCCGTTCCTGGGTTCTTGATATATATGATGCTGCTAGCTTGGAGGAGGACAGAGAATGAACAGCAATCTTTATCAGCCACAGGTTGCCTGTAACTAGCTCAGAGAATACCAGAAATAAAGGATGTGTTTTATATGGTGTGGTTTAGTGTTTTTAGAGGGTGACTTCCAGTTTGTTCATTCCGGAGCTAGTCTTCAAGAAGATGTGGACCACAAAATGTGAACTTCCTCCGTGGCACCTGTCAGGACTTTTAGATCTACTGAGGAAAGGACTATCTGGAGGGCCTATAAAATAAGGCCCTTTCAAGTACACCAGTTTTTCTCATCATGCTATTTCATTTTTCTACCTCTCCTACCTGCCAAATGTATCAGTCCCACTCCTAACAAATGTAATTCAGGGATCTTGAGCTTGACATGCTGACTTGAGCACTATAGAGGTACCAAAAATATATATAAAACAGATAAAAAATGAAACAAACTTACTGGCTATGCTGTTTACCTCTGTGGAGTGTGCATCCCAAATAGCGTGTTCTAAATCCATAGTAACCATCTTTTAAGGAAATTATTTTTCTCCTACATTTTGCCTGGTTAGGCCCCTGACTGTTTTCTGCTTGTTATGGTCAGGATACTGAGGATTTATGCCGTGACACAGTAAATTCTTCTCCTTCTTCCATTTCCGTATTTGGTTAGCTAGTTAATTAAACTTCAACGTAATTACATAATTCACTGTGCTCATTCTATAAAATAATTTAGCACCTTGTTTTTCAGAGCTGTCAGAAAGCAGAAGCAAAGAAAAAGTACTAAGATGAAAATGGAGCCCACTAAAGGACAACCCATGAATCACACATCTGTTAGAAGGAAAAAGAAAAGGAGAGAAAGAGCCCATCAATATCTTTGCTCTTAAATGTCCCCTGACTTGAGAATAAGAAAGATTTATAGCCCAACCTTTGATGCCATTTTCTGAAAGTGCCACGCTGGACTTCAATTCAGCCACTGTCAGAGGTGTGCACCTTTCTAAGCTGGGTAATAGGCGGGTGGCCCTTGCTGGTTTATGGTCCCCTTGTCTTCCCATCTGAAGACCTGGGGAGCTGTTCCATCCTTGGCTGGTTTGCTAACTCCCTCTGCATGCATTTTTCTTTTCTTTAAGTCTCTTGCAATCATTTTATTTTAGCTTCTGTTATCTGAAAAATGGGCACACAGTGTTCTTTTGCAGAAGATGCCAGAAGAAAATGAATATGAAAACCTTACGAAGTTTGGTTTACATTAAACTTAAGAATATGTTAATGTAGATATGAAAATATTTCTTGTGAAATATTTAACAGTGAGGCCGGGTGCGGTGGCTCATGCCTATAATCCTAGGACTGTGGGAGGTTGAGGTGGATGATTGCCTGAGTTCATGAGTTGGAGACCAGCCTGAACCAGAGCCAGACCTTGTCTCTAAAAACAGCCAGGCATTGTAGGGGGCACCTGTAGTCCCAGCTACTTGGGAGGCTGAGGCAAGAGAATCGCTTAAGCCCAAGAGTTTGAGATTGCTGTGAGCTATGATACCACGGCACTCTACCAGGGGTGACAAAGTGATACGTTGTCTCAAAAAAAAAAAAAAAGAAAAATATTTAACAGTGGTTTAAACCCACTTGAAGAGTACAGTGTAAAGTGATTTTTATTCTGAATGTGAAAATGATGGAAAGAATTCTTACAAAGGCACTGTAAAGATATACACATCATAATTATAGTTACACTATTATTAAATATTTATATTCTAAGTACTTTTTCGTAGTTATCCTTTGAGGGTATAGAATCACTTCACTATTTGTTGTATGAACGAGACATCTAGAATTTTGATTTGCTATGTCATTTCAATGTCTTATAACCGATGCAGTAAGTTTCTCTCTTTGTAAAAGTAGTTAGTAGCAGAAGACAGGATAGTCTGGTGATAAACCTTTTGTACCCATGTTGCCTAACCCTTCCTGGCTGGATGTCCTTGGCCAGGTTGCTCACTCCCTAAGAGCCCCAATTCCTTCGTTATTACAATGGAGAGAATAACAGCTATACCTCAGGTTTGGTTGTGATCAAATTAAATGAGACTCAGGTGCCTGGCTCTCACTTACCCTCCGTCATCAGTGGTGAGTTATGTTAACAAATATAGATTGCTCCTGAGGTCTCATAGTAATCAGCTGTCGGTCAAATAGCATCACACTGAAGGGCGCAGTTTAAACTCCCAGAACAATGGTTCAGCTTCCCATTTCTCTGCTAGATATCTGACATTATCTTCTTAAGACTAAAGCATTTTGAATGACTTACATTTGCATAATGACTTTTCTCTTGTTCCCAAACAACTGCTATAAAGTGGATTTGGAGGCGTATCTGCTGTGTTTAGCCAGAGCCCTGTAAGGGTGAGGAACTGTACCCCATCTGGTGTTCAGATTCCAGGTTAGTTAGATCTGCTTGATGGATGACGTGGAATATTCAGGCATGGCCCAGATCAGAGTGACACTGGTGTACATCAGGTGACATCAAAGGATGAATTGACCTTCTGGATTTTATACCATCAGAAAGTTGTGCTGAGGTGAACAGGTGGGATATGAACTTTGTGAAATCATTGTGAGAGTTCTCCTAATTTAAGCAGAGATGAGAACATTGCCTAACTTGTAGGGTGTTCATCATACTATGGTAAAATCTATTGAAATCTCTGAAACTCAGACACCTGAGGGACCATGACTACTGAAGAATTGAGTTCTCATGGCCAACTATTACTGGCATCACCTGTTTGCTTAGTTTTAAGAAACCATCAATTGACCAGGCTCACACCTGTAATCCTAGCACTCTGGGAGTTTGAGGCAGGTGGATTGCCTGAGCTCAGGAGTTCAAGACCAGCCTGAGTAAAAGCAAGATCCCCATCTCTAAAAATAGCCGGAGACTGTGGTGGGCACCTGTAGTCCCGGCTACTTGGGAGGCAAGAGGATCACTTAAGCCCAAGAGTTTGAGGTTTCTGTGAGCTCTGATGCTATAGCACTCTACCTAGTGTGACAGAGTGAGACTCTGTCTAAATAAATAAAATTTAAAAGAATTACAGCTAAATTTCATTCTGTTTCTTATTACAAAATTTGATGAAATAGGAAATCTTTTGTAAGCCCTCAATGACCAGATTGCAAGGGTTTTTTTTTTTTTTTTTAAACGTTAGTCTGACAGACTAATTTATCTCTCCAATATGCCCCTTTCTTTTCATGCTGGACTGTTCTTTCTGCTTGGAATATGTCCTTCGGTGTGTCTCCCTATTGAAATCTTATGGAGCCTTCAGGTCCTGGCTCAAGTTCTTTTTTTTTTTAATTAAATCATAGCTGTGTACATTAATACTATCATGGGGTACAGTGTGCTGTTTCTGTATACAACTTGAAATACTTTCATCCAACTGGTTAAAATAGCCTTCATGTCGTTTTCTTATTATGTTAAGGCATTCATACTCTACAATTCACATGTGCCCTTATAAGTTGCTGAAGTTCTTTTAGGAAGTCTTCTGTGAGTTTGGTACTAACCAACACCTTCTGAGACTCTGAGTCTCAATAAATAATAATAATAAAATAAAAATAAAAGAGGTCTGATAGTGTTCTCTAAGAAATTAAGCCTGAATGGATGGACTGATTTCTTCATCCGCAATCTTAGCATGCTTAAAGAAGACAAAAGGAAACAAAGGTTGTGTTTTATTAACTTCACCCTTACCACGTGAGCCAGGGAAATCCAGGGACATGCAAAGCATTTCTAATCTTCCTACCCAGAAATAACCGCTTTACAATTTCCCTGCCTATTCTTTCAAGGATCAGTTCTTGCAGAAATAGGTATCAGATACCTAAAAGGAATTGTAAATATTAATACGTTCTGGTAAATGTACTGTGAGCATCAACTTATGTCCTCAATAGTAATAGTCTTCAGGATGAATATATTTTAAGAAAATCTTCTATGTTTGGACATCTAGGTGGTTTGCATTTTTTTTTGTGTGTGTGTGGTTGTAAACAACTATGATGGGCATCCTTATAACCAAATCTTTTCTAATTTTTCTAGGATACATATGTGTTTATCTCATATTAAGGGTTAATATATAATTGTTACTATTTTATTACTATAATATAATATGCTGTTAATATGATTAAAATATAATAATACATACCAACATATTTCTTATACATATGAAATGGTTCTATTGCTCTTAAAAGACTCACAGTGGTTCTCAACCTTCTCAATGACTCCTAATGCTGCAACCCTTTAATACTGTTCCTCATGTTGTGGTGACCCCCAACCATAAAGTTATTTTCGTTGCTACTTCATAACTGTAATTTTGCTACTGTTATGAATCATAATGTAAATATCTGATATACAAGATGTATTTTCACTGTTACAAAGGGGTCACGACCCACAGGTGGAGAATTGCTGTAGTAGAGCTTCTTTCTTCAAATTGAAGTCACATGAGTGAGTCTCTGAGTTTCTTTCCCAGAACAGCAACTGAAGTGATTGTGGGAGAAAGACAAATAAAAACACCATAAATTGATACAATATAGACTCATTCTGCCAAGATGGGACATCTCCCATCTTACAAAATGGGCTTCATACTTCAAACTACCCCTTTAAGTAGGTTGTTGCTTGTTATGTTGAACAATGTTGATTGCTTGGGCGACACTGTCCCAACCCTCCCCATAGTGAACCTGACATGGGATTTGGGGGAGGATGACTGACACCCTTTCTAGGTCTTAAGAGGGGGCATTTCATCAGACTAAACTTGTCAGCATAAGTCTACCAGCAGTTGACTTGCAGCTAGGCTTGACATAGGGGTGGGTCTAATCATAGTGAGGCTCTTGGTTGATGCAGAGGGGTTCTTGCTGTCTGAATGACAAAGCAGTAGCTTCAGCTGCTGTTTGCAGTCTTCCTGTGACCACGTGGGGAGGCATGCCCATGATGATGCTGGGTCTCTACTGACATCAGATTGCTGGATCTAGCCTGCCCTGAAGACCACCCTACTGTTGGACTCTTGAAATACATTCTCATTATTACTTGTGTCACTTTAAGTCAGGTTTTTTTTTGTGCCCAATGAATATAACTGGTAAGAGCAGAGAGGTTCTAACATCAACCATCTATACTTGTTTTTCTTTCCAGCAAATTTACAGTTTGCTTATTTAGTATGTTTTGCCTGTTTTGTGACTTCCAAATAGAATTTTCAAAATAATAGTCTAAGCCCATGGCTTAGATTAGTCACGTCCCACACAACTTCATTTTCCTTCCCTGTACACTGTGATCCCAAATCTTTGCTCAAGCCCTAATCTTTCCCCTTCAACCTGCATTTCCACATACCTGTTGGCCATGGCAGATAGATTTCCTGCTACTTTTCCTCTTAACATAGTTCAGTTCCTCACTTACCTTCTTTGCTCTGGTCAACTTTGTTTCTCTTCCATCTCTCCCTACCCCTCAGGATCCAGCAACAACTAGTTTTCTCTCCCCTGAGTCTGTGCATCCGAAGGTCCCAGCCTCAGGCTTGACTCTTCCCTTGTTTTTCCTACCGCAGTGCAATCAATAATCAGTTGTTAGTCTACTTCAGAAATATGTCTGGAATCCGCCACACCATCCCCTTAACTGGTCTTCTGCCATCTTTACAGTCCTTTCCTTTCTAACTTTCTAACCCACTCGTAATCACCTTTGTCACAAGAGTTAAGGTCCTAAATGACCAAAGAACCAAACGTGCGTTCCTGTCAGGCTCCCACTCTCTGTTGGTGGCTGCTTGACCTTTCAAAATCCAACCCTGTACTACTGTAATGCCTAGAAAGAAGCTGGAGTCGGGAGCTAGCCCAATAGGGTGTGGTGTTCGAAGACAGAGCCTAGCGACCAAACAGTTATTGCAAAAAAGGGAGCTCTTGCATCTTTTTTGCAAACAGTAGGAAGAGGCTATATAAAGCATGGAAGTAATTAAAGTCTATTTTCTCTCATTTCACTCACCCCACCTTCTCTCCTCTCTCTCTATATAAAATACATATATACACTTTATATATATTATATACATGAATAAATGAATGAAATTCCTCTGCCATTGCCTCCTTATAAAGCACTGATGCCTGATCACTGGGCTTTTTTCGCTTTTCCTGTTTATTCTGTGCCACAAAAGCACAAATGAGCTCGTTTGTATTTTCCTCAGCGTGGGGAAGGCAAAGGAGCAGAGTGAGTAAAGTTAAAACCTCTGGGAAAGAGAAAGACCAGGAACACTGTGTGTTAGAAGCTCTTGTCCTGTGGCTACTTTGGATCATTCCCGGGAACAATCCCAGCCCCTCTGTACCCCACCAACACACGGAAAGTACCATGGCAACATCAAACCTGCTGCTCCCTGCCCACATCTGGAACTCCACTCCTATGTTCTTTCCTGAGCCAGAAGGCCTGTTAGGAAACTCATATACCCGTCTGGTTACAGGCTCTCTAGCCTTTGTTAGCACTGTTTAGACCTCTAGGAACAGTCATTTTCACCTCCTGTTTGGGGGTTCACGTTCAGGATAAGTTCTAGGAAAATAGACGTCCAATTTCCATAGTATGTTAAAATGGACAGTTACTATGAGGGGAAAAGAAGCCAAATTAAAATAAAGAGGTTTATTCTGAGCTGAGTATGTTTTTTTGTTTTTTGTTTTTTTTTTTTAAGAGTCTTACTCTGTTCCCCAGGCTAGAGTGCCACAATGTCATACCTTAAAGTTCTGGGCTGAAGCAATATTCTTGCCTCAGCCTCCCAAGTAGCAGGGACTATAGGTACCACCACCAGCACACCTGGCTAATTTTTCTATTTTTAGTAGAGACAGGGCCTCGATCTTGCTCAAGCTGTTCTTGAACTCCTGAGCGCAGGGGATCCACCTCCCAGAGTGCTAGGATTACAGCGTCACACCCCAGCCTATGCCAAGTCTGAATATCATGGCCTAGAGCCATGCCCAAGAAGCCTGGAGCAAGTGGACTGGGAGTGGTGGGTTACAGTTTGGTGTTAGACTTTTCAGGGAGACAGGAATTACTCGTAAAATCATAAATCAATACATGGAAGGTGCTCATTGGTTTGGCTCAAAAAGGCAGGACATCTTGAAGCGTGGGGATTATAGGTTATAGGTGGATTTAAAGATTATTTGATTTGTAATTGGTTAAATGTAGCTTTGTCTAAAGCAGTGGTTCTCAACCTTCCTAATGCTGCGACCCTTTAATACAGTTACCCACAGGTTGAGAACCGCTGGTCTAAAGGCTTGGAAGGTTTTAAGCTAAGGAAGTCTGCTAATTAGGGACATACATCCACACTCAAGTGATCTGTTAAGTATATTGAGGACTTGCAGGAGTGGTTCCAGCTTTGCCTTGCATGGCCTCATGCCTAGGGTGACCAGACGTCTTGATTTTGGCGGGACAGTCCCGCTTTTCAACAATTTGTCCCGTGTCCCCCGGGATTTTAAAAAAGACCCCATTTTTGGAAAGAATGCACGGGGGGCTGGAGAACAAGAAGGGAATATACGGTTTTCGGCCGCCATATGGCTATTTCGCCAGAATATGAGTTTTATATTATTTTTGTTAATTTTATAATGTTAAACTGTAATAAATAATTGCCAAGAAGTGATTATCGAGAACTGCTTATCAAAGTTT
>CAUYQV010111897.1:0-20624 GCA_963574575.1 Galagoides demidoff
CAGGCGCCCGCCACAACGCCCGGCCATTTTTTGGTTGCAGCCATCACTGTTGTTTGGCGGGCCCGGGCTGGGGATTCGAACCCGCCACCTTAGGTGTACGTGGCTGGCGCCTTAGCCGATTGAGCCACAGGCGCCGAGCCCACAAGGAAAATTTTTAGGGAGAACTCTTTTAACTATTAATAACATTGTAGAATAAAAGGAATTGGGACTCCTTGGAGGAATGGTAGATACTAGCTCTAGATCAAAGAAGATATAGGATGAGCCTGGAGCATCTTAGAGATCCAGAAAGTAAGGAAGTGTTTAAAATCAAAAGGATGGGGCTATGGCAAAGATACAGAGGAACCAACTTAAACAAAGTCCTAATAGCTAAAACTGGAACAATTTGATGGTGTTGGATTATAGCCCAAAGAATAAAATATATACATATCCACAAGTCAATACTGATAGAAATAAATGACTGAATAAATGGGGGAGGAGGAACAAATCTTTCTTACAGAATAATTTCAAATAATGTATGTCGATATTCCTCTTTTCGGAAGGTAGAGCTTAGTTCTCTTCTCCTTGAGTGTAGGCAGGTCTTAATGACTTATTTCCAAAGAACAGAGTATGAAAAGGGAAACACAGAAACTTTACAGCAGAGAAACCTAGCCAATACCACCTCATGTTGATATCATGTGCCATGTGATGTGATATGATGAGAAGGGCACTTTACCTCTTTCCCAAAACCCATAACCCTAGTTTAACCAGAGAAAAACTCAAATTGAGGGACATTCTACAACATAACTGACCACTAGTGTTCAAAACTTTCAAAATTATAAAAAACAAGGAAAGACTGAAGAATTGTCACAGATTGGAGGAGAGTAAAGGAACAGAATTCAATCCAAGACCCCACATTGCTTTTAGACAACTAAAAGCAATGTGGGATCTTGGATTGAATTCTGGAACTGAAAAAGGCCATAAGGGGAAAAACTGGTGAAATTTTAATAAAGTCTATAGTTTAAGTTAATAGCATTTTACCAATGTAAATTTCTTAGTTTTGACAACTGTACTATTGGTTATGTTAATATTAGGGGAAGCTGGGTAAAAGAAACTCTCTATATTATTTTTGTAATTTTTTATAAACCAGAAATTATTCCAATATAAAAACCTTATTTAAAAAACAAACAAAAAAAATGTTTAGTGCCTTCTCATCTCATTCAGACTACTGTAGAAGCCAAAGGCCCTGTATTATCTGACTCTACCTTTATTACTTCTCAGATCTCATATACTATGTTTGTTGAATGAAAGAATTAATGAATGACTCCCTAAAACAAAGGAATTCAAGTCAGACTAATCATCAGAGCCATCTGGGGAGCTATTAAAAATGCACATTACAAGGGTACATCTGAGAGATTTGTGAATCAGTATTTTTGGAGTGGGAGTAGAAAGTTTTTATTTTTAAAAGCACCCTATATGGTCTGAGAATTAGTCAGGTTTGGAAGATTCTCAAGATGGCAAAAAATGAATTCTCTTATTAAGCAGTCAATAGCTTTATTAACTGAAATAACTATAACTACTTTTTTTTTCTTTTTTGAGGCAGGGTTTTACTATGTTGCCCTGGGTAGAGTGCTGTGACATCACAGCTCACAGCAACCTCAAACTCTTGGGCTTAAGTGATTCTCCTGCCTCAGCCTTCCAGGTAGCTGGGACTATAGGCACCCAGCTATTTTTTTTTTTTTTGGTTGCAGTTGTTTAGCAGGCCCAGGCCAGGCTCGAACCTGCCAGGCTTGGTGTATGTGGCTGGCACCCTACTCACTGAGCTACAGGAGCTGCCCTGAAATAACTTAACTACTTTAACAGAAGAGGACAATTTAGAGACTCTAAGGTACAAACTATTTAAGATAATAGTGAGTGTTGAAAAGAATAAGTCCTCCCTTAGAACAGTAGTTCTCAACCGGGAGCCATTTTGCCCCTCAGGTGACATCTGGCAATGTCTGGAAACATTTGGGGTGGCTAAAAATGGGGGTGGATGTTATCGGCATCTAGTAGGTAGAGACCAGAGATGCAGCTAAACATCTTATAAGGTATAGGACAACCCCTCATAACAAAGAATTACCTAGCCTGAACTGTCAATAGTGCAAAGATTGAGAAACCCAGCCTTAGAACGACTGATGTTCACTTTTAGATAAAAACTCAGTCCAACTCTAGTTCTCCACTGACAGCTTGCTCACTATTCCACATGAGCCAATGCACTGTGGGGCAGCTTAACATTTTTCTCCAACTTTTAATTTTTAAATTTCTACACATTATAGAATAGTTGAAAGAAAAGCATAAATATGCATTTGCCCCTCACCTATACTCACCAAAGTTAACATCTGGCCACATTTGCTTTATTACACAATATACACCAGCCCTCTGCACATATGCTGAGTCATTTGAAAGTAGCAGACATCATGACACTTCAGCATACATTTCTTACATAACCACAATACTATTATCATATCTAAGGATATGAACAATGATTTCATATCATCTTCAAACTTCCCCAGTTGTCCTGAAAATGCCTTTTACAGCTTAACCTCATACCCCTCCAAGATCTAATCAAGGGTCACTCACTGCATTAGCTTATGTCTCTTTAGTCTCTTTTAGTCCAGAACAGTTCCCCCATCTTTTTTGTTTGTTTTCTACTGCCTTGTCTAAAGAGAGTTAGCTAGCTGTCTTATAGAATACCTTCTATTTTGGATTTGTCTCAGTGTTTCCATATGGTATCATTTAACATATTTCCTTTTTTTCATGCAAACTAGAAGTTAAATCTTGGCTCAGTTAGATTCAGGTTAAATACTTTTGGCAAGAACACTTCATAAGTAACGTATATTTCTCACTACATCACATTAAGAGAATACAATGTCAAGTTGGTGATGTTAAGTTTGATCACTGGGTTAACATGGTAATCACCAAATTTCTGTTGTAGAAGTACACTCCCATTTGAATTAGAATACATAAATAATCCAGTAACATCAGCCCATATCACAAAATCCCAAAACCAGAGATGTTGGCGTGGATGTAGAGAAAAGGGAACACTTCTACACTGCTGGTGGGAATGCAAATTAATTCGTTCCTTTTGGAGAGACATCTGGAGAACGCTTAGAGAATTAAAAATAGACCTGCCAGCTTGGTGCCTATGGCTCAAGTGGCTAAGGCGCCAGCCACATATACCTAAGGTGGCGGGTTCGAATCCAGCCTGGGCCCACCAAACAACAATGATGGCTGCAACCGAAAAAAAAAATAGCCAGGCGTTGTGGCGGGCACCTGTGGTCCCAGCAACTTGGGAGGCAGAGGCAGGAGACTCGCTTGAGCCCAGGAGTTGGAGGTTGCTGTGAGCTATGCCACGGCACCCTACCCAAGGGGACAGCTTGAGGCTCTGTCTCAAAAAAAAAATAGACCTGCCATTTGATCCTGCAATTCCTTTATTAGGTATATATCCAGAAGACCAAAAAATTGCATTACAACAAAGATATTTGTATGAGAATGTTTATTGCAGCCCAATTCATAATTGCTAGGTCATGGAAGAAGCCCAAGTGCCCATCGATCCACAAATGGATCAATAAACTGTGGTATATGTACACCATGGAATACTATGCAGCCCTAAAAAAAGACGGAGCCTTTACCTCCTTCATGTTTACATGGATGGAACTGGAAAATGTTCTTCTTATCAAAGTATCACAAGAATGGAAGAAAAAGTATCCAATGTACACAGCCCTATTATGAAACTAATTTATAGTTCTCAAATGAAAATTACAACCTAATTCTACCCCAAGAATATGGGGAGGGGTTTGGGGAGGGGAGAAGGGCAGATGGGTGGAGGGAGGGTGATTGGAAAGATCACCTCCATGGTCTGTCTTACAAGGGTATAAGTTAATCTTTCTAAAACTGTAAATGTCTTAACACAATAAATAAGTGACATAAAGTCTATGTTAACCAGTTTGATGAAAATATTTCAAATTATATATGAAAATACTACACTGTACCCCATGTTTGCATTAATGTACACAGCTATCATTTAATAAAAACAAGAATACATAAATATTCTATATTTTGGCAACTTTTATCCTAATAGTTTTAGCATCCACTGATAATCTTTGTCTGAAATATGCAATTATTACATCAGGGCTAGAAAATGGTGATTTTCAAAGTCTATCATTCCTTGTACATTTATTAGCTCATAATACATATAACCAAATGAGCATGCCTTTATTCTCTTCCCCCTTTTTTGTTTATCAGTATGGATGCATGGATTTCTGTTGTTGTATCTTTACCTTCATTATTCTCTTTAATGGTAAAATTGTCCCAAATTTGGCCTGTGGAAACTCCTTCAAGCTGGTTCCTGTGATCTTTTGACAATTTATCACTCTTCAAATACTTTTCTATAGGGATCTCTTGTTTTTTGGTTTTTTTTGAGACAGAGCCTCAAGCTGTTACCCTGGGTAGAGTGCTAGGGCATCACAGCTCACAGCAACCTCCAACTCCTGGGCTCAAGTGATTCTCCCGCCTCTGCCTCCCAAGTAGCTGGAACTACAGGTGCCTGCCACAACGCCTGGCTATTTTTTGGTTGCAGCTGTCATTGTTGTTTGGCGGGCCTGGGCTGGATTTGAACCCGCCAGCTCAGGTGTATGTGGCTGGCACCTTAGCCGTTTGAGCCACAGGCACTGAGCCAGGGATCTCTTGTTTTTAAGACTTGTTTATATTATGTTTATTTGCTGAAATTCCTGTAACATTTGTTTACTGGTTTTAGTTCTACTTTTTGCAGCAACAGAACATTTTACTTCTTCCATGTGGAATGTTCTGTTACTTAAATGCAGATGTTACACTTGGGTTGGAGTTATTCTATACTAATATCACACATGTACACGAATCATTATTTAAACCTCATAGGCTTAATTTATTCCTAACCCTCATACTTTAGGATATTCATTATGCCTATTACTTGATTCAATGTCTAAAAGCTGCTGACAGTTAAGGTTCATTTTCAAGGTTCCATCAGAATGTTCCTATATCAAACTGGTTGCATCAAATGGGCCCGGTTATAAATTCTTATATAATTCTGGGATAGATTCATGCACTGGGTTAGAGCAAGTCCTTACTATGACTACAGTAACCACAAAAGTATGTGAAATACTATATTAATAATTAACAGGGAGTTATGCCATTTTAAAATTATCCTAACAAACCAACATTTTCATACAAAGGTTTTGTAATTTATTTATTTTTGGGGGGTGCCAGGGCTGGGTTTGAACCCGCCACCTCTGGCATATGGGGCCAGCACCCTACTCCGTTGAGCCACAGGCGCCACCTGAGTTTTGCAATTTATTATAATTTATTTATTCATCACTTCCTGGCCTTTTAGCTAGTATATAATTTATTTATTCATAAAGAACATATAAATGCAGGTATGCCTTCTCTAGGGTATACCCAATCAGCATTGCATATTTACTAGACATATTTGCTAAGGCTAGTCAAGAAAAGCCTGATGAGCTTTGAGCAAACAAGGTCTCTGCTGAGAATGAGTATACTTTCAATTATAAATAGAGAGCAACCCTTCAAGAGGGCACATGAATGCTAGTTCCTCTCTTTGTAGACATATAAGCAGTATTTCAAATTTATTAGAGGCATTCACCCATTGGGGAAAATAATTCTAATTACACAGAGCAAGTTAATTGATCTTATTAAATACCTAAGACAATACCACTTTATGTTTCTTATTTCTTTTCTAGTATGGTCAAAGCCCACTGAAGGCACAAAGAATCTTTATCAAACTCTTTGCAACTCTAAGCAGGGAGTATGAAATGTTCACTCACTACAGTACAAAGTTACAACAATACTAAAATAATAATAAATATATAATAAAGTATGGCTTTCAAGTACTAAGAACATGGGAAAATAAAACCAATTCCTAATTTCTAGTTAGTTATATAGGGCTCCTTAAGTGATGTAAAATTTTGACTTTCTGAACAGTAATAGGAAAAAACATAGACCAAATTGGAAAGTGAAGGCAATGTAAGAGAAATGTTAAAAGCAAGAGTAAATCAAATCACCATGTTAAGAAAATAACCACAGAAGTATAGCAATCATGCAGAAAGTACCTTTGTTCAGAAGAGGAAGAAAGTCAGGTGCTTTTTCCCGAAAAACTCTTTGAGCATCCTCAGGTTTCATGGATACTTCCTTTGTTTGAACTAGAAAAAAGCCTTTACCAACCATCTGTGGAAATAAAATTTCATTTAGATTTTAAAATGAACTTCTGAGACTAACACAATGTTTTCTTATTCTAGTATTTTTCTGTATAAAATACAACATAGCACAATGTCTTTTTGTTTTAGTTATGGCACTAATTTGGGGTGCTTGCTGTAACAAGTTCCCCCATATACAAGATTCTTTCTTCCAGATGGGTGGTTCTGATTAAGAATTAGTACTGTAATCCCCATGTTTAAAATTAAGGGTCAAATAAATGTGAATTATCTTCAGATTTAACACATAACTAAAAATGCTTTTTGCCTGAAACTACCAGATGGATGCATTAGGTTAGTGATACTGGAAATGTCCGATGAGAGGAGAATGGCTCAGTTTACTACATCTATCATGGTTCATTAAACATAATAAATAAAGACATTAAAATAAGACAGAAAAGCTTAGGTAATAATGTTAATTTTAAAAGGCATGATACAAATTTTTATAGTTTAGAACAAAATGATAGATCACATTTATGGCACACTTCCTATGTGAGGCAGTGTTATGCACTTTACATGTATTCTTATGAAGTAATATTATTACCCTCATCTTACAGATAAGAAAACTAAGACAGAGTGATTAAGAAACTTCCCTAAGGAGGGGAGGGGAGAGGGGAGGAGGTGGAGGGAGGGTGATTGGTGGGACCACACCTACGGTGCATCTTACAAGGGTACATGTGAAACTTACTAAATGTAGAATATAAATGTCTTAACATAATTACTAAGAAAATGCCATGAAGGCTATGTTAACCTGTTTGACGAAAATATTTCAAATTGTATATAAAACCAGCACATTGTACCCCATGACTGCATTAATGTACATAGTGATGATTTAATTTAAAAAATTATTGTTCTATTTGATTTTTCTACTTCTTTATGATTTAGTCTCAATAGTTGTATGTTTAAGAATTTATTTGTTTCTTGTAGGCTATTTTATTTGCTGGTATATAATTATTCTTAGTAGTCTGTTATGATCCTTTGTATTGTATTTCTGTGATATCAGTTAAAATTCCTCCTTTATAATTTCTGATCTTATTTCCTTGAATCTTTTATTTGTTTTTCTGAGTATAGCTATGGGTTAGTCAATTCAGTTTATCTTTTCATAAACTAACTCTTAGTTTTGTTCATATTTCTGGTATAATTTATTTATTTCTGCTCTGATCTTTATTATTTCTTCTATCTATCTTTGGACTTAGTTTATTCTTTATTTAGTTTCTTGAGGTGTAAAGTTAGGTTGTTTATTTGAGATCTTTCTTTTTACTTCATTTAAACTTTTATCACCAAAATCTTCCCTGTCAGAACCTTTTTGTTGTTTCCCAAAAGTTTGAATATGTTGTGTTTCCATTATTGGTTGTCTGAAGACTTTTTAAATTCTTTTTTGATTTCCTTACTGTTTGAGAGAGTGTTGTCTAATATCCACATATTCATTAATTTTCTAATTTTCCTTGTTTATTGATCACTGTTTTATTAAACAGTGGTTTAATACCACTGTTGGAAAAAGTATTTGTTATAATTTCAATCTTCTTGCATTTATTAATACTTGTTTTGTGGTCTAATATATGATCTATTCTGGAGAATGTTTTGTGTATGCTTGAGTTAGAGAGAATGTTCTGTATATACCATGTTGGTCCATTTGGTCCAAAGTGTAGTTCAAGTCCAATGTCTCCTTATTGATTTTCTATCTGGATGATTTTTTCATTATTTTAAGAAGGGCATTGATTTCCCTCATTCTTCTTCTGTTGCTGTCTATTTCTCATATTTATTAATATTTACTTTACATACTTTGGTGTCACAATGTTGAGTGAATATATATGTATAATTGATATATCCTTTTGATGAATTGATCCCTTTTTATTATATAATGACCTTTATTGTCTCTTTAGAGTTTTTGACTTAAAGTCTATTTTGCTAATGGAAGTATAGTTATGTCTTCTCTCTTTTGTTTTCCACTTGCATGGGATATAATTTTTCATCTTCACTTTCAGTCTATTGTGTACCTAAAGATGATTTGAGTGTCTTATAGGCAGTAGATAGCCAAGTCTTGTTTTGGGGGGGGTTGTTTGTTTGTTTTCATCCATTCAGCTATTCTGTGTCTTGATTGGATAATTTAATCGTTTTAAATTTAAAGTAATCGTTGATAGATAAGAACTTAATATTTTTATTTTATTAATTGTATTCCAGTCCTATATTTCTTTCTTCAAATTTGCTGTCTTTTTCTCTAGTCATATAATTTGATTCCTGACTCTGCATCTTCTGTGAATCCACTACTTGTTTTTACTTTTACCAGGCTATTTCAAGGTGATAACAACTTAATTTTTATCACATACAAAAATTCTACAATTTTGCTGCTTCACTGTGGAGTGGACATGTATGGAGCCATCAGAGCTCTGAAATCTGGAGCATGAACAGGATTGATCAGGTGGCAGCTCCAGTCCTGAGTAGCAAAACAATAGCTGCTTCTGGTGGGTGGGGCAATGCAGCAAGCAGCATCACCCTCTCCAAGTTTCTGTGGCAGCAATGACTCTTGCTTACAACAGTGCAAATGATGCCAGTGTCCTCTGCAGAGCAGGCTGCTGTGGACCATGGTTGCACACAATGCTCAGCTGATACTGATAGTACCCACTCTTCTTTCTTAGTAGACCTCTCCAGGTTTCTCAGGTACACTGATCTGTCCAGGAATCCTTTCTTGTGCAGTTATTCTCTATTTTCTGCTCCACTGTATGCTATAGATTCTTAATTGCACCTTTGAGAACTTCCATAGACGTTTCCATTCATACATAGCTGTTTAATTGTTGTTTTATGGGAGGACAAAAGCTGATATCTCACTCCATCATCTTGCTGATTTCACTATCCTCTATTACTATATATATGTACTATATGTTTGACTGTGTTTTTTTCTATTTTTCTTAATAGATTATATACTACTTCACAACAAGGAGAATTTTACACATATATAATTAAAACATATACATAGTCAACCACAGTTCCTGGTGAGGCATAGGCATTCTATAAATACTAATTGAACAAATACATGAAAAATAGAGGAGTGATCATATTTTTCATTCCCTTTTTTGGTCTCTTTTAGGTGACTTTTAACTCCTAGAAGAAGTTAACAGTTGAAATGATGAAAATTAGTTGTTGCCTTTATCAATATACAATACATTAGCAACATCCGCCATAATAATCGGTTGCAGTGATATATTACAGCAAGTTACAACTAGCTTGTCTTAGCCAGGTCTTTCATAAAGCTTGTGTAAAATATCATGCCAGGCTGAAATGACCTAAATAAGAAATCTGTTTTACTTTCAGAGGTAATTTTCTTAAAGACTTTAACAAAATTAGTAGTTTGTGCATGCATTGATTTATGTCTTCTTCAGAAGCTCCCAGACTCCAAACCTGTCTTTCCCCTGGGAACCATGATGTTGAAATAGTTATGAATTCTTTTATCCTACCCATCTATTTATTAGTAGAGATCACTGAGATGTTGTCATTTCTCACTTGTTAAAGCCAGTAAGAGTATTCTACTCCTGGCTCTCTACAAATTCTTTGTTAGGGGCAGTGCGTGTGGCTCAAAGGAGTAGAGCACCGGTCCCATATGCCAGAGGTGTCAGGTTCAAACCCAGCCCTAGCCAAAAAAAAAAAATAATTCTTTGCTAGAATAGAGGACAAAAGATAGGTTATGTATTAAAAAAGAGAAAATAACAAAACTACAGAATCTAAAGTTTAGGTCATAGAAGCACTACTTAGAAAATATTTGTGAGACATTGAGGGACAGTCTCAATTTTGGGAGGCTCTCACTGACAAGCTATATAATAAAAGGATTTGAATTTTGAGCTTTGTAGTTGCATATCTCTAAGAGATACTTGCCTGATACATTTTTGTAATAATTTGGAGGATAAGATGAAAAGTCTAGACTATACTATTGCAAGGTTCTTGGAGGGGAGTACTTCAGTGAAGAATGAAGGTAGGCAAAAAGAAACACTAAAAGCAAATAACATGTAGTACTGATCAGGGGTTAAGGTTAATATCTACTGATTTCACCCATTTCACAACTTTGGTTAAAGCTGGTAAGAAAGAGAAAATGGAAAATTACAGAAAATTGAGTGACAGGCTTAAAGGTATATGGCCCTGAGGGCAATAATAATCTTGAATGTTTTCTGGAATAGTATATCTGAACTGGGACTAGAATTGATATATAAAATAAGGAAATGCTAGTAGAGTTCATGTTTTATAAACACATTTACTAGCTTTCTGAGGTCTTAGTTACCTCAGAATCTATATCAAAAAATTTCTTTTATAGAAAACATAATTGAAAGAGTAATAACTAATAGTTATCAGTTATCTGTTGATAGGTGCTGGCTAAGTACTTGTTTTATCTTCCTTGCAGTCCTCTGAGGTACATTTGATTTTTATGTTCATTTTACCAAAAAGAAACTTGACACCCAGGAAGGTTAAATAACTTGTTCAGAGTCAACAGTGAAGCACATTTGAGCCCAGGCAGTTGACCCCCAAATAGAGTTGACCTCTTATCCATTAAATTATAGTGCATTGATTAAAAAACAATTGTTTTAAAGGCATTATTTAAAAAATCATCAGTGTCTCTTAAAGTGATGATCTTGGAATGATGAGAAGCCTGTGGCAAGTCACTTCCTTCCCATGGTGTCTGTGGGTTCCCTCCTTTGTTGCTGATGGGCCTGGTGAGCAGGAAGGCAGTTTGCTCTGTTGGCAGCTCTGCTCCTCCACTGTTCTCCATCCTGCACAGCTATAGTAGTGCCCTGGAGCTGCTGAGTGCCCCAGCCTCAAATCTTCCCTACCATAGGAGCAAGCCAGATAATGTTCTTATCCCAGCTGGAAAACATATTATGTAGAAAAACAAAGTGGACCTTATCTCTCCATTTTTCCTCATTTCCTAAGTCTTATGCATGAAGATATAACTCAATTCTCAGAGTGGACTTCATGATTCAGATTGCTATAAACATCCATCTACTTTTTCTTGTGTCTTTGACAAAGGACAGAGCTTTAAAATATCAGGGGACATATCCAACTGTTACAAGAAGCTTGTTAAGGGAGAAAAAACAAAAATAAAGTACACTTTTAAATTTACCCCTTTATCACACCATAATGAAACATTCATTTGCAAATCTAATTTTATGCCAGTATATATTTAAGGTGTTTCGTGTACATCATATTCACGGAATTATAGAGCTGAAACACTCTAGTCTTTCATCTGAAATCCAGAGAGACCGATAACTGCCATAACTCTGAAATGCAGAAGTCTTCCAATTGCCACTTCTATATCCATTTCATTACATCACATTGTCTTAGGATTTTGACTGTGGGAAAAATTACATGGTGATAGAAGTCTGTATCACACCATTCAACTGACAGATGCTGGGCCAACATTTTTGAAGATGCAACTGTCTCTCACATGTCAGCTATCTGCCCCCCTCACATCATTGCCTACAGGGAGATTTCCCAATTCCTGTAACTTCAACGAATAGTCCTTTAGAGCTCATTTCTGAAAACTTTTCAGTTTATATTTGGTTATAGTCAGTTTTACATGTGTCTTTCATGACATTATTACACATGTCCTATCCCACCTAATTCTAATCTTAAAGACAGTACTGTAGGAAAGTTCCCTGATGACCTTGGACCCACTCAGTTTTTCTCCTCTCTTGCTTGTAATGCTCAAGAGTGTTGAATGCTGTACAATGTGTTGAAAATATAACATCCTGAGATAATGAAGAACTATCCAAAACAGCCTAGGCTGTATTCAAGTCTCCCCTTACAACAATATGTCCTGTAATCCCAGAGCAAAAAACCCAGTGCCAAATGCTTTCCAGGATCCCACATGCCAGGGAAACTCCATCTGCCGCAGGTAGGTTTCTGGAGCCTTGTGGGACCAGCTCACAATGAATCCCAGGCCTTTGGAGGTTCTTGCTGCCTATGTGTAAGTAATAGATCTGCATCATATAACTTGTATTTCATGTGGGTAATGGGTATTCTACCTCTCTGTATTCAAACAAGTTAGTAACCAGTACACAATGACCATAGTTTCTGTTTTATATAAATCTCCCCTTGGTGATCTGGTATCTTGTCTTTTAAAAAAAGTATGCTTAGCCAGGAACAGTGGCTCATGCCTGTAATCCTAGTAGTCTGGGAGGTTAAGACAGGTAGATCACTTGAGCTCAGGTGTTCGAGACCAGCCTGAACAAGAGCGTGACTCCATCACTACTAAAAAAAAAAAAAAAAAGAAAAGAAAAGAAAGAAAAACTAGCTGGGCATTGTGGTGGGCGCCTATAGTCCCAACTACTAGCTAGCCAGGAGGCTGAGGCAAGAGAATCACTGAACCCAAGAGTCTGAGATGGCTGTGAGCTATGAGAGTGACATAGTGAGACTCTGTCTCAAAAAAATAAAATAAAAATGCTTAATAATCACATTTTCTGAACAAGCCCATGTAATCCCTGAGATTTTTTGTTATTTATTTCTGAGTTTAATCTGTGATACAATCTCCTTGCCATACCAAAAAATACCCTCCTCTTTCTTTATAAACTAGTGCTACTCACATTCCCCTGTGGCCAGAGTGGTTCCTAAATGGGCATTTCAGATCCAGGCACTTGCTCAAACACATACTTGAATTATAAAACCATAAATATTTCAATTCCTTGTTCACCTTGGCAATTGCCCACTTCAAGATGACCCTAAAGCATTATTGCTGTAAACTTACCAGAAGTCCCTGGGCATCTGATCTTTTCTCTGGCCAGAGGTGCAAGAAGACGTCTCTAGGGTTAGTAGAGTTCCTATGTCCCTGACGCTTACTCAGTCTGAGCAACAGTGATGACAGGAGATACTGGGCACACCTTAAATAAATCGGGTAGTTCTCTCAGCAAAGCTAAATGCACGACTAGAGGAGGTAAGAGTCTATGTGGCTATGTTTAAGAGAAATGAAAAGAACTACTCTGAAATGTTTCTTCACCTGCTTAAACCTCTGTGCAAAATCTGACCTCTAAGTTTTATTATTTGGGGCTAAGCTATAGATCTTCATTCATTACAGTCACTTTTAGGAAGTATAATAACAAATGGTGTAGTCTTTAAAACGGGCTATCTCTTATTTGTTATTCCTTTTACAATGTGATGGTTCAAAGTAGTTTTTGACAGGTGACAGAAGTGAGAACACATACACATTACGATGACAGCCCTGAGTTTTCAAGGTATAGAATGTGATGGAGGAGAGAAGGAAGATGAGAAGCAATTCTCACCCTGAATTTTCATTTAGGGCTAGCTGTATTTCCCAGGGCTTCTAGAACATCTTCGAATACAAACAGAACATGGTTGTTCCCTGAAGAACCCAAAAGCTGGCTGTAAGCATGTCCTTGGGCATAGACCAAGCCAGGAAGATCCTGGATGGTCGGAAGCCATGCCAGACCAGGCACAGCTTGGCCCTCCTGTCCCTTCCCCATGGATCCAGTTCAAAGCTGTTGGAGCATATCTTTCTTCAAAGTAGATTTTTAAAAGTAAATGTGCTCTTTGAAGTTCATTTAATATATTTGCTTTCTTATGTACTTCACAAAGCATATATATGTGGCCAGAGATGCATTCAGGTGAGTTGGACAAGAGCATCGTGGTGATCAGCCTAGAGAAAGCAGAATCACTTCCTAGGTGTAATAACCGTGAAACAGTACACAGACATTATAAAGGTGAAAACTGCTAACTGTCACCATCTGTTCTGTGGTCACAAGAGAGAGAAATTGATTCAAAGCATGGGAATCTAAAGAAAAATATTTTATTAGCTGTGAACCGACTGCAGCTCTCTTTCTTCTTTCTACAATATATGATTTAAAATAATGGTACTAAATAATTTTCCTATGAAAAAGGTAGTTCATCAACTTCTATTTTTAATCATAATCTTCTGCATAGCAGATAGAACTGGAATAAGATAACAACCTATGTTGCAGTGAACTGATACAAGTATTATCAAAGTAAAGTCAGATAAAGGAATAGGAAAAATGTGCAGTAAACACACAGACTTATACATAGGTGTGTGTTTAATTTTTCCACAGCTTTAATCTAAATTCAAAAGGTTAACTACTGGAGGTCCAATATGTCCTGAGATTATTGCTGGATCTGCAGAGAACTCTAGAAATTCTGTGCTAGGATAGTCCCTATCACTCTTCTTTTAATTCTAAATTTAGAAGGGTTCCACATAACTAAAATGATGTTTGAATCCCTATTTGCTCTTACTGAGAAAAATGTCTTCTTACTCACTCTGTGAGGGGCTTTGTCATCCTGCCTTCTTCTAATCACACCGTCTCTCCACACCTACGGATCCCTTTCCCCAGTCAAATTTGAATTCAAAAGTTTTCCCTCAAAATTTTCCATTCAATGTACTTTTCTGTATTAATTCCTCCTTTCCCCCTTTTTTATTTTGTGTGTGTGTGTGTATGGAAGGAAACAATTCACTAAAATGTGATTTTGACAAATAGAGTAATTTAAATTTCTAAATTAAGTTATATCTGAGGAACAGGGAATTATAAAGCAATAAGTTAGGAGAGACAGGAAAACTGAAATAGTTTGGGCATCCAAAGTATTTGCCTGGAAGCTATCACTACCCCTGACCGAGTCTCCGCTCATGATGGGAGTAATGGTGCGTATCTGAGTGTTTAGACACCTCTCTCATTTTGCCCTGCTTATAAACCTAGGTGGTTTTATTTTTAAGCTTAAAGGAAAATTTGAATGATTTCATGGTAAGTAATATGAGTTTCTTTCCGCAGAACCAATTTGTCAGAGTACTATCATAGCTGAGAAAAGAGGATCAAAAATTAACAAGAAACCCATTCTCTTCACCTCTCTGAGTCCCTCTCCTCCCTTTCTAAAATGAAACAAAGTCTACACTTTTGGATCCTAAGCCTGAGTCTAGAGAACTTATTTTCTCGCTCTGTTCAGAGTACCCACTTAGCTTTCCTACTTTTCAATTCCCCTTCAGAAAAATAACCATTTTTTTTTAACCACTTTGGCTTAATAAACTGCCATTGATGAAAAATAATTAACAAGAAAACCCAG
Organism: Galagoides demidoff; assembly: GCA_963574575.1. NCBI lineage: Eukaryota > Metazoa > Chordata > Mammalia > Primates > Galagidae > Galagoides > Galagoides demidoff. Next base: position 15,321 of record CAUYQV010111897.1, read on the forward strand.
TATTGAATTCACTTTGATTTTGCTTTAACTTACAAAATTCAGTCGGGTTGATTTCTCACATTCAAATGTATGGGAAAAATTGCAAAATGTCAGTATTTATAAATACTGTGCCAGAGACTATTTGTCCTCTAGAATCAGTTTTGTCCTTCTTCTTTAGCAACAAAGAATTAAATCCACAGCTGGTCAAGCAGCCAGAGGCTGCTTTTCCCCCTCTTATTGCCAGAGTAAACATGTGATCGAGTTCTCACAGTGGAAAGGTGAGCAAAGCATGTGCCGCCCCCCAGGCTGGGCCTTACAGACCTGGACACAGGCTCCTCTGCTCTTCCTCCCTCACTGGGGGACGGGCCTGGTGGTGCCCGGACTCCCACGAGCAGGTGAGAACAAGGCCGTGGTCGAATAGTGGTAAAGAAAAAGGCCTTGGCAGAACAATGGTAAAGCAGCCCCACTGGTCAGTCCCTGGGTGACGCTGTGGAGCCATACCTGCCAACCCCACTGTCTCCAGACATTTATACATGTAAGAGAAATAGAAATACAACTAAGACAAGTGGAGATTAATCAAAATTCATTCCAGGCATTTTGTTTTTCTAAAGTAGATCATGATATATTATTAGAAATAGATATGATTCAAGTGACTGAATTTGGGGAGCCCTATACTTTATGTACTTATTAGTTTATGCCAACGTTGTTGGTTATAAACAAGCAAATTCCACGACTAGCAGAGTTGAGAAAAGACGTTGCATTGGTATGAAAAAGAAATGCTATGTAGAAAGTGTAGTCACCCTGTTTGAGGGCTTTCTGATTTAATGTAAAAAAAAAAATACTGTAAGAATCATATGTAAAAGAAGCTCTACGCAATTGAATTGGACTGGATCGATGATGTGTTCTAAGATTGCTAAAACTCCTTGAAAATAAAACATCCTCAGGGTAAATAACTTTATTTTATTTAGTCTTAAATTCTCCAGACCTTAACACCCTTCCTACAACTTAAAACAATTATTAGCTCTTGATAATAAGGGAGCTTTTAGTTATTCAACTATTACATTACAGAAGAACTAATGAAAAAGTTAATTTTTTTTTTTTTTTTTTTTTTTTTTTTTTTGTAGAGACAGGGTCTTACTTCATGGCCCTCAGTAGAGTACTGAGGCATCGCAGCTCACAGCAACCTCCAACTCCTGGGCTTAGGCGATTCTTTTGCCTTAGCCTCCTGAGTAGCTGGGACTACAGTCAACTGCCACAACACCCAGCCATTTTTTTGTTGCAGTTTGGCCAGGGCTGGGTTTGAACCCACACTCTTGGTATATGGGGCCAGCACCCTACTCACTAAGCCACAGGCTTTGCCTGAAAAAGTTAAAATATTTTTATGAAAATTATTGAATGATCTGGAAACCAATGTCCAGTTAGGTATGATCAGAGTTTACAGGGGGTTGGAGAAACTTATGTCAACTCGGTACTAGAACACTGTTAAAAAGCTAAAGAGCACAAAATACCGCAGTTACAAAGTCAGAGCACAGTCTTTCAGTGAGCCAAGCTTAAGCCCGGCTGGTAGGAACATCATACTTTCTGGTTCAAATGATTCAGTCACCGAAAAGTTTGAGCATTCTGGGCTATGCTATCAGTAGAGAGTTCCACTCAGAGATGGGCAGGCCTTACACAGGACAAGAGGGCAAAGGAGGCATAGCTGGAAGGGCAGCTCATGAGGTCTTGATTATCCTACGAGGGTGTGTCAGGTAGGAAATCCCCGTTTACAAGCACCCTTTGAACTTCTGGAATCATATCTACCCCTTGGCAACCACTCCTGACAATAAATTATGTCCCTGGAAAGTAGACTTTGGCTAATATGTTTTTTCCCTCACATATCCATGATACTAAAAAATAAACACATTCCATCTGGGGATGTTATAGTGGGCATGTTCACTAACCAGAATCTACTCTCTACTTTCTCCTTTCAAAGCAAATCCTCATCTTTATGTGTCTTTATCTTGCAGCTTCTGTGCCTCTTGAAAACTCCAAGTGGCCCTGAGAGTTCTAATGCTAATTCTACTCCCACCTTTATTTTGGGATCTGAGACAAGTATGAACAGCATTCAGAACACTGAGACACTGGCAGTGCTTTGCAGGGAGCTAGTGAGACAATTCCTCTTCAGGATTCTAGGAACTTTTAGAAGGCACTCTCTCTCTCTCTCTGAAAGTCACTGTGTACAAATATGCAAGTATCCCTAGTTGCTACTGTTAGCCATCCTAGGACAGGCAGAGGATCAATCTTAGAAGAAAGATGACAGTGGCAATCACGGAAGAGAGATTAAAAAAACCTGAGATTTGATCATCCTCTTAAGACTGGCCGAGCTGCCAAACTCAAGGCCTACCCTCCCTCTGCAATTTCAGTTCTGCTAATAGCTAGTACATTTTTCCTCTATTTAAACCAGCCACAGATTTTTGTTTGTTTCCTTTTAATTACTCCTAGCCCAAATCATCCTAGATAATAAATGTGGTCATAAGATCCATTACGTAAGCATGGCTTACAACATTTTCAAAAGTAGGAAACATAGGAAATGTTTTTAGAGTGGCATCAATAATGTTTAAAGGTTGGATCAGCCAACGTCTTTCGCTTCACTTTTATAAGTATATGACATCTTGAATAAATATTGCTGTGATGGTTTGTCCATCTGTTGTTGTCTTCCAGAATCCTGCAACTAGACTTCACCTCTCTTGGATAACATTTCTTCTTGATTATGGTGATTCAAATTTATTCAAATAGTAATGGCATCCTAATGCCATGCAAGTTTAGCATATTATTTAAATTATATTACATTGGCAGTGTTGTATTCAGTACTGATGTGTCTGTCTTAATGTTCATTCAAAAAATGACTCATCACATGCTGATATAATGCTCAGGATGTTTTGCTCAATTTGAATGCAAACTGTTGCAGATAATATAAATTTTCTCTTTCTTAACGGCTATATTCTTCATCTGCTAGATCCATAAAAGTATGCTGGGTTTCTTTTTCCTTTTTGTGTTACATGGCAAAAATCTCAAAGAAAAGGGCTTCTAATTAAATAGTATTGCCTTAATTCTTATGTCAATCTTTGGCTCTGTCTACAGTAGGTAATTGTTTCATTTTACAGTAGACAGCTTTATACAATCATTGTAATTCCACTGAAGTTTGGAAATTAATATAACCCCAAAGTTCATTACAAACATTTTATTTGTTCCTTAAAAAAGATGCCTATACAAATATATATACACACACATATACACTTAAAACCCTATCAATAATTATATATTTAGATCATATGTAATTTTGTATCCAATATTTCCACCAATATATTTCATGTGATCTTTCTTAAAGTCGGGAAGATCATGTCTGTCAAAGTGTGATTGGACGTGTGATGGTAGAAAAGTCATTCACTTTATATTTCACATGATAATTACATAAATCAAAGAATTATGGTTTGCATTGTGTCTGCCTTACTTAGGGTAAATTTTAAGTGAATTTCCCAGAGAAAGGATTGTTGAGTATGAAAAGTTGTGTTTCTCTTAAAACTACTTTGTAACAAATTATAACAAATGAATTTCTTAAAAGGCTAGTTTATACCATCACCAGGAATATAAAGTTTTATTTTTAGCATTTGCAAAGAAAAATATAGGAATAAAATATTTATGGGCTATCTCATTTCTTCCTGCTCTTCTAGCCACTTTTCACATTTGTTTGCTCATCTACTTATTCATCTGCCTTAGTGTGTTTGGGCTGCAGTAACAACACTGGGCATCGTGATTGCTATTGCTGTAGTTTCTTTCTGATTTGGTTTTGAGGTCTCTGTTTTGAGAATGCCTAGAAGCCAAGATATCTACCCTCTAGAAGGTATCTAGATATCTTTCCCAGTGGAAAATCAGATTTGGTGTGTCTTTCAGGTGAGACGCAATGAGGAAGTAAAATCAAAATACATAAAATAGAAGACATTTACTATTTGTAAGTGAGGGGTGCCAAGAAGAGCTGACAAGAAGTCTGGAGGTGGCAAGAAGTTCAACAAATAGGTGGGCAGAGAGAGAGAGAAAGAAACTCGGAACTCAGGCTTTATTAAGGTCCACAGACCTTATCCCTTAGTCTTTCCCATGAGGGTCGTAGATGGTCTATTTTAAAGACAACATGTTCAGCGGGGACTTATTTGCATGCCTCTGGTGGTGACCACTTGGTTGTTTCTTGGTCAGCAGCTATGGGATAGGTTGGCTTTTGGATCAGTGAGATGAGAGACAAGAGGGCATATCTCACCCATCATACAGGGGAGGCAAATTTTTTTTTCTTTTTTCATTATTAAATCATAGCTGTGTACATTAATGCAATCATTGGGTACAGAGGCAAATTTTTTTGTTGTTGTTTGTTTGTTTTTGCAGTTTTTGGCCAGGGCTGGGTTTGAACCTGCCACCTGCAGTATATGGGGCCAGCGCCTACTCCTTTGAACCACAGGTGCTGCCCAGGGAATGCAAGTTTTAACTAAGCCAAAGATGATGTGTTAGAACTGGATCCAAACAACTTATGTCAGACCTATAAACGGATGCCATGACAGCAATTTATGACAACCATAAATTTCAAAGCTTGTTTGTACACAACAGAAATTTCTCACAGTTCTGGTGGCTGGGAAGTCAAGATCATGGTGCCAGCAGATTTATATCTGGAGAAGGTCATTTCCTGGTTCATAAATGACACCTCTTCTCTACATCCTCACCTGGTAGAAGGGATGAGGCAGCTTGCTAGAATGTCTTTCATAAAGACATTAATCTAATTCATGAGAGCTCTGCCCTCATGAACTAATCACTTCCCAATGACTCAAGCTCCTAAAAGCAACACATTAGTGGTTAAGTTTCTTTCTTTCTTTCTTTTTTTATTTCAGCCGCCTTTATTCCATGAATATTTACAGAACATCAACTATAGGCAAAACATTGACATAATTATTGAAGATAACATTGGGACAAATATGTCAATTTTATGAGGAAACAAAAGTATTATCTACAAATCAATTATGAGATAAGTGTACTCATTACCACCACTCCTAGTAAAGTTGAAGATCTTAGCTAGTACAATTATGATAACTTAAAAATCCCAATGGTTTGTAAAAAAAAATACAAATTTCATTACTTCCGAGTTACCAAGTTACTTGCAAGTTACCAAAAACAATAGAAAAATTCAGCAATGTAGCTAACTTCAAAATAACTATACAAAATCAATTATACTCCTATATAAAAAAATTACAAAATAATATTAGAAAAAGAAAGATAGCATTGTATCAGCAACCAAAATAGAAAGTACCT
>CAUYQV010111898.1:0-35473 GCA_963574575.1 Galagoides demidoff
AGCAACCTCCAACTCCTGGGCTCAAGCGAGTCTCCTGCCTCTGCCTCCCAAGTAGCTGGGACCACAGGCGCCCGCCACAACGCCTGGCCATTTTTTGGTTGCAACCATCATTGTTGTTTGGCGGGCCCGGGCTGGGGATTCGAACCTGCCACCTTAGGTGTACGTGGCTGGCGCCTTAGCCGATTGAGCCACAGGCGCCGAGCTGATTTGCTAACATTTTAAAAGGAAAAAATCATAACCTTCTAATGAATTAATTATCACATACAAGTTCCAAGTAAATGTGATAGAGTAGTCCTCCCCTTTGCCATTGGGCTACATTCCCAAGAACCCCAGTGGATGCCTGAAAGCTTGGATGGTACCAAACCCTATATGCACCATGTTTTTCTTATTTATGATGAAAGTTCAACTTATAAATTAGGCATAGTAAGAAATTAACAGCAACAATAAAATGAACAATATAACTGTAATAAAAGTGACATGAATGGGGTTGCTCCCTCTCTCTCAAAATACCTCATTGTATTCACCCTCCTTCTTGTGATGATGGGAGATGATAAAATGTCCTATGTGATAAAATGAAGTGGAGTGAATGATGTAGGCATCATGGCATGGCATTGGCCACTACTGACCTTCCAGGGATATATCAGAAGAAGGATCATCTTATTGGGATGATCCCATATCATGAAGTCATGACAATGTTGATGGCCGAATATCAGGAACAGACCATGCTGGTGACTAACACTGTGAACACACTGGACAAAGGGATGGTTTGTGTCCCAAGTGGACACAACAGGATGGTGCAACATTTCATTACACTACTCAGAATGGTACCTGACATAGAACTTATGAATTCCTTATTTCTAGAATTTTTAATTTCATACGTTTGAACTGCAGTTAACCTCAGGTAACTGAAACCTTAAAAGTGAAACCTTGGATAAATGGGGGATGAATTACTGCACAACAAATAAATAGGTGACAGATAAATGTGGCTTAGAGAGCAATTCATCTGGGCTCATTAAGGGACATTATTTAAACAATTTCAATTTATTGAAAATGGGTCTTTCATTTTTAATTTTGTCTCTTAAATGGAACAATAATGTTTCCATGGAATGGGTATGCTTTTAATAATAGTAGCTTTAGTGATTCATATGTGAATAGAATTTTGTAATTCAGAAAGTACTTTCGTATACATAATCTCAATGGAGCATGAATAACCCATGTGTGGCCAGTGTGTTAGATAGACATTGATAATGTTGCTCACACATTCTGTTTTAAAGTCCAAGGTCTTATCTCCAGGATCCCTACAGGTATGTATGTCTAATATCACATTACCCTGTGCCTTTTAGTACCAACTAATTGAGCAAAAGTGAGCACTGATTTAAGAGTAGGCAGTTTATAGAGTACCAAGCACTGTATGATGTAGCCTGACACAAAGAATTAACCTGTCACCCATTCTCTCTCTTAAAAAATAAGTGTAAATTGTTAAATAAGTTAATTAAGTTAATAAGTTAATTAAGTTAATAAGTTAAATAAGTTAATCATTAAATAAGTTAATGATAGCAAGTTTCATCAAAGATGAAAGGATGTTTAGAGAGAAGAGCCATCAGGTATAATCTCGGCCATAAGAAATCATGGAAAATCCAAGTTATGAGGGAGCAGAAAAAAATCTCCATGTAAAAGAGACCTTTGGCTCATGAAAAAGAGAAGAATATAGGTGATGTCAAGAGCAGCCCCAGTTTTCTTCAGATAATCTCAGGTAACTTGAATAAACCTGTTTATTACAACCAAAAAAGACCATTTAAAATAATAGGTCATCTCATCCTTAGTTTGTAAATCAAGTAAGAGAAGTTCAAAAGAATTTAAGTTACTCATGTAACTATAATCACAATGGTATAAAGAGTTTTATTTATTTATTTGGTTTTTAGAGACAGAGTTTTACTTTATTGCTCTCTGTAGAGTGCTGTGGCATCATAGCTCATAGCAACCTCCAGCTCTTGAGCTTATGTGATTCTCTTGCCTCAGCCTCCTGAGTAGCTGGTACTATAAGTGCCCACCATAACATCTGGCTATTTTTTTTTTTGTTGCAGTTTGGCTGGGGCAGGGATTGAACCCACCACCCTTGGTATATGGGGCCAGCACCCTACTCACTGAGCCACAGATGCTGCGCAATAAGGAGTTTTAGTTGTTAATGAAACATAAACCCTTTAAAGCCAATTAGGATAATTTCCTGATCATTATCTTTAAATCTAGAATATTTATCAGAATTATTAGGAGAGTTTCCAGGACCTGAGTGCCACTGAATCATAATGTCCAGGGATAAAAACTATTGTTTAGTTTCATAATTTTAAATAAGTTCCCCAGTATTATTCTTATGGTCATCTAGATTGAGGGGGAATAATTGTCTATTTTTAAAGGAAATTACAACTTTTCAAATTTTTCTCTTTATAAAATCAACTAAAGACTTCTTTCTGAATGAAATATATTACAAAGGCAGAAAGAAAATGTTTGATATAACAGTACTGAACAAGTACTATAAAAATGCAGACTCCTGAATGGGGCTAACTAATGATTCAGTTATGAGAAAAAGAAATTTAAATTTTGTTGTCACTCTTATCAATATTCTATGCATTAGCATGAAATCCACCAGAGTCTAGTCATACAGACTTGTCTTACTAGTTACTAGTAACTTACTCATTAAATAACTTAAATCTGGGAAATTGGGCAAAACATAAACCTGAGTTCACACTTGGTTATTTTAAGCAAGGTAATGCTTTCAAGGTATCAACTTCAATACCTTGAAGTTACAGAAACTAAAAACATCTCTGTGGTGAACTGAAATAAAGTCATTAGAGTGCATAGGATGAGGTCAAAACCAGTAACTAAAAGTGCATCACCTTGAACTCGTTTGGAGTCATTTTAAAGCTCACTACATGCCCTTTGGGCTACTGTGCCCTCATCCCCTGCTGGAGATTTCTATCATCTTTTTCTTTCTACATCCTCCACTACCATCCCTGCAGGGCTGTGGAGGTGAGGTCAAGGCATACAAGTAGGTGCACTGAGGAAGGAAAGTGCTTGTTTTGCAAATATTTGGAGTATATGTGGCTACTCCTGGGAAACCTTAGATGTAGACAAAGATATAGACATAGACTTAGATACAGATTTCCTCTTCCTAAGGGCATAGCAGCCCATGACCTGTTGCCCAAGAGAAGTAAAACCAACTAATAAAGAAAGTAAAGAATACTTAGAAAAGGTGCCTCTGGAAACTATGAAATCATTCCCACAAGCCAATGAGTGTACGTAACTATTAATTTATTAATTTTATGTGTCACCTTGACATAGAATGCCCTGGTTAAACATTATTTCTGGGTTACAGGAGAGTGTTTCTTGATGAGATTAGTATTTAAGTTGGTTGGCTCAATAAAGTGGGTTGTCCTCACCACCATTGGGTTGGCATTATCCAAACCATTGAGGACCTGAAACAACAGACGGGCAGTACCCCTTTTTTATTTCTGGCTGCCTGTTTGAGTAGGAGATCAGTCTTTTCTTGCCTTTGGACTGAAACTTACACCATAAGCTCATCTGGTTCTCGGGCATTTGGACTAAGACTGAAATTATGACCCCTGCTTTCCTGAGTGTCCGGCTTGCACATTATGATTGTTACCTCCATAATCCCGTGAGCCAATTCCTGATAATAAGTCTCTTCACATATATCCTGTTGGTTCTGTTTTTCTGAAGAACTCTTGACTAATACAATGTGTTATGATTTATATTCTGCCACTGCTTTGGTTAACTGTAAAGTAACTTTGGGCAGTACCCAGGGTTACAAAAACTCTTAGTTATTACACAAAGCTTTGTGTAAGCTGTCTTTTCTTTGTTTTGATCTTTTCCATTAGTGAAAAAAGAAATCCTCCTCATCCTTCTTTCTCCCTTCCCTTCTCCTGCACACATAAAAACATTGTTTTTGCATATTAAACCCCATTTCCTGAGCTCGAAAGAGAAAAGACAAGTTTTTGTTTGTTAGTGTATTTTAATCTTTGTCCTTGCACTGGCAACAAACAGGCTTTTCTCACTAATTGGATTGGGACTCACTTTTATATATGCCACTCCTAAGTAAAAATTAGACAACATCCTCTAAGCACAAATGTGAAAATAGTAGTCTACTATAGGATCACTAAAATGGGTTAGAATACCTGTGCTCTTGTTTTCATTCTACCATGTATAGATCCTGTGATGTTAGTCCAGTCATTTACAAACCATGCTGCCAGTGCATTGCCCAGACCTATTCATCCCTTTCCCATTTTCATTCATGTCTTCCCTCCTTCCAACGTCCAGTACCTAAATCTCTACCTGAGGACCTTCTCTGAATACAAGAGCCTACTCTGCCTGTGCAAACATCACGCTTATTCTGGAAACTGCTTTAACCAATAACTGACAACAGTAGTGGTTGGTATAAAAATACCCCAACTCCCTCATTGCCTGGTACAACTGCATGGTGCAGGCTGTTTCCTCAAGTTCCCCATTAAGCTCCAGCTGCCCAGTGGTAATGTTCTTGATAGACTTTCTTTCCTGTATCACTTCCCCCTTCCTGACCAGTGTCTCCAGGGATCAGCTAGTCTGCTTTGGGGGATCATATACAGAGACAGTGTTTTCTTCTGTTAAAAATCAAATACTCAGGATTGGCTGGTAGAATTGGATAACTTGCCAGCCATCTGGCAACGAAAACATCATTGCTGATTGTAATGGCAGTGGTGATAATTCCTGGTGTGCTACAGCATCACAATTGTTATCTCACCTGTGAAGAACTAGGATGAAATGCAGACAGAAGGTGACACTTATGTAGAGCATCAGAGAATCATGGGGGTAATGGTCATTATAGCACCTATGGACTTGGGTGGTCACTGGTAAGTGCCACTGCAGGGCATAAAGCAAGGCAATGACAGTATTAGTCGAGCCCACTCTCAACTCAGGGAAAGGTGTGAAGGCCAGAAAGTCTTTGTGGCAGTATTTAAATAAACATCTTTCTCCTATAGCTGGAGGAGGCTAAAACACAGAAGTAAGGACTTTAAATAAACATCTTTCTCCTATATCTTGAGAAGGCTAAAACACAGAAGCAGTTAAGTCCTTTCTGCTAAAGTAAGGTCCTCAGAAGAAAGAATTATGACCATAAAATGTAGGATGGTGTCATCTGGATAGATGCACTTGGCAACGCTAAGTCCTCCAGTTTCCTGGAACCCTGACAAAAGTGTCTGACTCTCATTGTTAGAAGTTAGCAGCATCTCTTTCCCCGGAGAATATGCAAAGACCTCACCTGAGGCAGACGGCTCCCAAGCTAATCTTCCCCTACTTTGCCTCATTACTTCCAAACTAATAACTAGAGTTAAGCCTCAGCATGACCTGGCTGGAGATACCATCCTTCTATAAGAGGAAAGGGATTATTCACAAACCAAGCTCCTAGTACCTTGATACATAGATCACTACAAAAATTTGACACAGACCATGTGATGGCCCATTGTTTCACTTCCAAGAAACACAGTGGACAGCATCCTTTCTGATCATCTCATTCAAGTTTCAACTGGCTCAGCTTATCAGTGTTACTGGGAGGGTTTCATTTTTTTTTCCACATGGATTTTATAATTCTTGATTTTTGTTTCTCTCAAACTTTCATAATCAATGACTCACATATTTCCTTAGATGGCCTGAATATCATCAAAATGTTTTTTTTTTCAATATTTTCTTTACCCTTGGTAAAGGAAAAAGTCATTGGGGACCAGATTAGGTGAGTCAGGAAGGTATTCCAATACAATTATTTGTTTACTGGCTAAAAACTCTCACACTGACAATGTCCTGTGAGGTGGTGTATTGTTATGATGTAAGAACCATAAATTGTTGGTGAAAACTTCAGGTGTTTTATTGTCTAATATTTTCATGTAGCCTTTTTAGCACTTCCAAATATGGAACTTGGTTAACTAATTGTTCCGTTGGTTCAAATTCATAATGAACAATTCCTCTGATAGCAAAAGGTGACCAACATGGTTTTGAATCTTGATTTGGACTGACAGAACATTGTGCATTTCAACACTTTGTTTCAGGATCATATTGGCACATCCGTGTTTCATTGCCAGTGATAACATGGTGCAAAACATCATCTTGTCTCTCAAAAAGGTTTTGGAAAACTTCGATTCTCCTTTGCTTTTGCTCTTTGGTGAGCACCTTCTGGACCATTTTTGCACACACCTTTCTCATGCCAAGCTTGTCAGTTAAGGTTTTCCTAACTGTTTATCAATGTTTACTTGGTCTGCTGTGCTTCTCATAGTCGGTCAAAATGAATTTTTGCCATGTTTTCATGCTCATTACAGGCTGCCATGACCTCTCTTCATCAGTGACACTTCTCTCCCTTCAGAAAAATGTTTATCCACTTGTCTACCTCTGTTTTATTCATGGAATTATCCCCATAAACTTAGACTAGCATGTCTCTGACTTCTACTCTTGCCAAGTTTTTTTCTTTTCTTTTTCTTTTTTTATTGAATGGTAACTATGTACATTAATACACTTCTGGGGTACAGTGTGGGGTTTTCACATGCAATCCGAAATACTTCCATCAAACTGATCAACTCAGCCTTCATGTCATTTTCTCAGTTATAGTTTTAAAACGTTCTGATTCTACTCTTAGAGAGTTTCACTTGTACCCCTGTAAGATAGACCTCAAAAATGGGTGGAGGGAGGGGGATTGGAGGGACCATAATGTACTTTTCAAAAGACCTCCTGTCACCTTCTCAACATTTCCAGGCTACGCGTCTGGTATTTGGGGTGGCCTCTTTTGGCTGCTGGGAGGGCCCTGACTTCTCCTTACTAAATCCACAGCACCTCAGTGGCTGCAGGGTGATTTTCTCATTTTCTGCTTATGCCAGGTCAACTCTGAACTCACAAAATCCTCCTTCACCAAATGAAGGAAATGAAAGCTCGTTTGTCTTCTACTGGCTTCTGACATGATCTAGAGAGATTATCTTAGGGCCCCAGCTCTTTGTTTGTGAAAAGGGCCGTGACCTACAACAGTTCCGAGTCCCCAAACTGCACAAAATACTTAAGAAAACTGATGCCTGGGCCAGGCTTCCTGTGGAACAGCCTCTCCTGCCTGCCCCCTGCTGCGTCCTGTTTGTTTGCTGTCTGTGTTGGTGGTAGGAAGGAGGATGGTTGATCTTCCTTGGCATTGCTGTCCTCCCATTTCTTGATTACCATCCAGACATTTTTGTCTCTGTACCATCCTGAGGTGCAGCAAACCCCCCACATGGTGCCCTCAGTGATCCAAGATGCCGTCGTGCCCAGGAGGTTAGGTGTTGCAGGTTTGTCCTCAGCGATTTCTTATCCTTTTTATATTTAGTATCATCAGGTTGATGCCTGCAGGGGCCAATCTATGAAGATTTTTTTTTTCCTCTTAACCTCTCGCTAAAAACAGCTCCAAGTCGAGCAGACACCAAGATCCAATTTGGATTGCTTGTCTTTGCACAGAACTGTTTGGCCCCATCACGCTCTTCCCTTTATGCACATTTATACATCCCTGTATCTCTTCGAACTTAGTTTTTCCTGTTTGGTGTGATTTTTCTTTCCTCGGACAGGCTCATGCTACCTTAGAACTTTAGAGCTTCAGCTTGTAGCCACTGTTATCAATTCCTCCACTTGAGATGGTCCCTTTTGCCGTCTCTCCTTTGAGGAGGGGGCCGGCGTTCCCTCACTCACGGTGTGATGCCACTTGCAGTGTCTGTCTGCAAGGAGCACAACCAGACCCAGCATCAATGTCATGTTCCTCCTGCTCCCTGGGAACGCCTGCGTTCACCCCAGGACACCTTTAGCTACAGGGACTTAGTTCAGATGAAACAAAATAAATATGAACTAGATATGTCTACAAATATGCAGACAACTGTTATTTTTCTAAATGATTGCTCAAGCCTTTGTCTCATATAGTAACCAAAAAAAAAAAAAAAAAAAGATCCAGTATGCTCCTTATGAAGCCTCCCTTCCAAAAGAAAATAAACGCACAGAAAACAACAACCACGTGTCTTCCAGGACCGCAGGGGGACCACCCAGGATCACAGGTCTGTCTGGCTCATTGCTGCCACCTGCACTTGCAGCAGTGCCTCTTAGAGGCCTGTAGATATTTACTCCCTGCTTCCAGGAGCCTTTGCAGGGATGGAGCTCTCCATTACCAACTGGGATTTCCAGAGGAGGGGAGTCCCCATGGATAAGGGTACCCCCTCACACTGGTGCTCCCAGGGCCACTGTCCTGGGTGCTTGGCTCAGTTGCCAAACACAGTTGCCCCCCTAGCACTGCAGGGCCTCCCCACCACCATCTCTCCTTCTCTGGGGCTCCATCCCAAGCCTCAGACAGCTTTTCCTCTTGAACCTACAAAACACAAAGCATCTAGTTGCCCTCAGCCCCTTTCCTAAATCATGGGCCTTCTCATGGTCACCCTCCCAGGTGAGGGTGCCTTGGTGACTCCATCATGACCAAGAGAAAGAACCATGCATGTCAGGAGCTGATCCCTGTGGAGCACCTCCCCCTCAACCCCCACTGTGCCAGAAAGCCCGACAAGCACAAGGAAGTTCAATTCAGCCAGTGGGGGTGGTGGAGGGGATTCCTGGGAGCCCAGAGCAGCTCAGAAAGAGCTGCCCTCACAGCAGTCATGCTCCCAAGCCATAGCGGTCTCACCCCAAGGTCTCCTGAGGCTCCAGGTCCGTCTCAATTCTAGTCTTTTGAAGTTGTTTCTTGCCGTACCCCAGATATTTGGGGTTGTTTGATTTGTAGAGGACAACTGCAGGCTCCTTCTTGTCTGCCATGCTGATGGACAGGTTGTGTCCCCATTACAGGCCATTGCTGAGTTCTCATGCCCTGGCCAGTCCCCACACGTCATCCTCAGAATGACCCCCTCCTCAGCACTCCTGCAGCCTCTGGCTCTTTTGTGTCTCAGCCTGCTCCTCTGTAATCACCTCCTTCATTCTGTGGCTTGCTGACCACACTGCTTTACTCACCTGTCTCTATCCAAAGCAGTGGATCTCTTTGAACTCCAGGACATTTTCTTTACTGGTTCCTTCAACAAACATCATCACATATTGATATGGCAGTCCTGCCAAGAGTCACAATAGAGTCTTAATTCTATAAAATGGGGATACCAATAATACCTGGGGGTGGTTGTAAGGGCTAAGTGAGTTCATACAAATAAGGACTCAGAACAGCCCATAATATCCCCCCATAATATTCTTTTAATGTACTACAAGATCAGGCCAGTTGCTGACACTACGCACAGGTCAGCAGTTGCAATGACCATGGCGGGGATGATACAGGACAGAAATGGACAGTTAGTGCAGAGGATTCATGGTGCCATGTCCAGGTCCCTCTCAGGATGAGGCACAAATTCCCCTGGAGCTTGGCTGCTGGCAATTCATAGCTGCATCTGACTCTGGGAATGGACTTTAGCTAAAGGAATCTGCCTGGCCCAGGGTCATGCCTCCTTCCTGGGACAGTTGATATCCTAAGAGTGGCCAGTGCTGTGGTGCAAAGTCCAGGCCCCTTCACCTGGATTTGAGATCTTTACAGGCATCCTGGCCCCAGAATCCCCGCGTACTCTGCTGCTACCATGGTCCAGCCCAACTTCTCCCTTGGGCTTGTGCCCAAGCCCCCCTTTACTTCTTACGGCATTGTTCTTACGAGCATGCCCCTCAAGCCTCCTCACATAAATCTCAAGAGTCCCAGAGCCCATTTCCAGGCACCCTGACCTGTGCCAACAGCTCCGTACAGACACCCTCCAGTCCAGCCCCACCTAGTCACTGCCAAATCCCCTATAACCAGGGACGTCAACTAAAAGGGTGAAATTTCACTGCTTCCTGGCAAAGGAGACCATGATAAAAACAAAAGACTTTTGAGCCAATCTCAAGGTATTTGAAATTCAAGCTGGAAGGTGGTATTTGGACTAAGATGCCTCCAGATGCCAGGTTGATTTTCTCTCCTTCCAGATACCCCAATAAAATCATAGGAGAGAAATAAACATTATGTAAACATGCAATTAATGAAGAGAATCATAGACAGACACAGTGTCTCAACAAAACCATGGGAGGAGAGCAGAAATGGAGAGGGGTGGGAGCTGCCTCTCTAGGAAGGGGCAGCCAGTGAAGCCTGTGGGCCTGGACCAGCCCCAGGACGGCAGGCCTGGGCATGGCTTTGAAGACGGCAGAGTCACAAGCATGGGACAGGTTTGTTGGTCACCTTTTCTATTTAGGTTTTTCACCTGCTTACCTGAGCTATTTAACTTGTTTAACCATCTGCATGTACTTCATAGCTTAATGACAATTAGAAAGCATTTTAAATAGAGATAACTTCTGAAGAGAATAATTTTTCATTCTACCTCTCCCTTTTGGATCAAATAAAAATGTCAAGCCAAGGTCAGTAGAAGCATCACAGTGATGGCTGCTGTGGGACAGGAAGCAGGCAGAGCCCTCTGGACCACTGGCCTTTCTCACCTTCTATGGGGACCCCGGGGATGAGAGTTTGAAAACCACAGTGCAAACTAAAGGACAAGAGAATCCATCTGCTCGTAACCAGTTGAATTCCCTTCTGCGGAGGTGTGGGTCATTGTTTCCCAGGGCTGGGCAGCGCCTCTCACACAGAAGTAGTTGCACTGTAATCTCAGAAGATCTCTAGTCCTTCTGACAAACCAGAGGTAGTAGGGACTTCGATGAAGAAAGAACAGTGTTCCCCAAATAGTTTACAGGGGTGTCATTCCCGAGCACCCCTCAGCTCTGGGAAAGGAGCCTAGAGGTCCAGCAGAAGCGCTGAACATTTGGGAAAGGGACTCTAGGCCAGACTCGTAGCTCTAGGCCCACCGCTGCCTGCACGGTGCCACTGCAGAGCAGAAAACAGTACCAGGGAGAAAACAGTGAGGGAAGGAAGGTATTTAAAGAAGTTTTAAGGGTGCTAAAGACACAGGAGTGATTTAGTGGGTGCCAAAGTACAAGTGCAGCAGGATCATTTGGGACATGTGTGGCCAAGTGTGCCTCAAGTGTGCTCCCACCTGTCCTCGGGCCACGGGGCAGAGACAACACTCAGGTGCAAAGTGAGAGTGGAGATGCTATGAGGGGTCAGGGAAGGGACATTCACTCCCCTGGTGTGCAACTCCATCCAGGGCTCTCTCACCCTGTGATTCTGAAGAAGCCACACAGGTTTGGCAAAGCCAGCTGACTGTTGAGGAAGAAGTCGGGGATGCGAGCCCTGGTGGTGGTGACAGTCCCAGCTCTGTTGGTCCTCCAAGCCTGCCTGTCCCATTCCCAGGCCCACACTGCAGATTTCATGGGGGCTTGATGCACCCAGTGGGATCTGCCGGGCAGGGGGCTCCCCCTGATGCGGGGGTACCCCCAGACTCTGAGGCCTAGGGCTTTGTTAGCAGATGACAGCAGAGACATTGAATCTAAGGCCCTTCTCCTGCTACAAGGTCCCAGTGTCATGTTCTCCAGTGGGAACAGGCTCCAGGCCCAGAGGAGCGCTGGCCCCCTTTGCAGCCCCTCTGGAACCCTTCTCTTTGTCCTGTTTAACCTCCCATCTGCCCCTGCAAGCTCTGCCCCCAGTCCAAGCTCCCACCCCTACCTACATTTTAACTGATTATCTCTTTGCCTGATCCTACCAAAATGTATCTATTCTCTGTCCTTTTCTTTCAGTTACTGTTTCCAAATCTTTCAGCCAGGTAATATGATCTGAGTAAGACACAAGAGCCTTACAGACAGTATTTTCTGAAGTTGATGCCTTAGCCCAGGGGAGAATCTCAAAGAGGCAGAAGAGACTTCTGAGGAAGGGGAAGAATTGAAAGTCTCTGGAGCCATAGAGTTTTAAAAATCTTATTGTTGAGTATATTTTATTAATTTCATTTGGAGGAATATATTCCTGCTTCCTATGCCTACTGTAACAATTTACCACAAACTTAGTGGTTTAAAACAATACAGATTGACTGTCTCATAGTCTGGGGGTCACTCAGTCATGGGTCTCAGCTGGTTGAGATCGGGGTCCTGGCAGTCCCCTCGGAGGTTCTCAGGGAACTGGGAACCTGTTCAGTCTGGTTCCTCTCCTTTTCCTGCTTCTAGAGGCCACCTGCATTCCTTGGCTTGTGGTACCTTCCTCCATCTTCAAAGCCAGGTTGTCCCCTGCTGCCACCTCTCTGGGTTTGCACTTTCTTTGTCATGCCTCCCTCACTCTCTCTGGCTCTCCTGCCTCCTTTCCCTTGTAAAGCCTCTTGTGACTGTGATGGGCCCACACAGAATATCCTCCTGTGTCAGCGTTGTTAGCTTAACATCTGCAAAATCCCTCATGCTGTGTGCAGTTCATATTTATATGTTTTGGGAATTAGGATGGAGGCAGGAAGGGTGATTCGGCCCACCCACAGGAGTAAGAGGTGAGCACACAGGTGCAGGCTTTTCTGTGGAATTCCCGCCCAGTGTTACGGGTATGTGATGCAATTGCATTATCACTGGTGGCTGCTCTGGTTTCTGTGTGGGTAGGCGGTCAGGGAAGAAAAGGACAAAGGTAGTCACCATGATGAAAATGTGGTAATTTTGCTTCATGTGCTTCTGAGCTGGGGAAGTGACATTTCACAGGGTTTTGGCAACCTTCCATTTCTCTTATTAATCTATGAGAGTCAAGAAGAGTTATTAACCCAAGAATGCCCCTCATGGAGGGCTCAGCCTGAAGATATAGTCTGAAAGATCAAAAGGACCAGAACTCAGAACAAATTGTGACCCCCAGCCTCACAGCCTCATTTGGGAACACCAAGGCTGAGAGAGGCACCATAACCACCCCCTACCCCGAGCCCATAACCACCCCCTACCCCGAGCTTGGAATGCCTGTTCTGAGCATGCTTAAATTGAAACAGAAGGCTTGCCTGGATTTTAGACTGGTGGGTGGGGAATTTTGTACCCAGAGAGGTGTTGGGAAGGACTCTTTAGAAACATCTACGCAGAGTGAGAAGAAATGAAATTCCATTTTCAGGCCATCCACTTTTCCTTCTGTTGCGATGTGCTGTATGCCCAGGAAGATGGGGATAGCAGGCTGTGTGGGGGGTGCAGGTGGCCTGCCTGAGGACTGTGGTGTTGTGCGTGTGCAACCTTGTTCAGGCCCCTTATGCCTGAAGGACTCTGTCTGAGAGACCACAGGCCACGGTTACACACACAGTGTGTGGCCCCAAGCAAGCCACCAACGGAGGGAGCCAGAAACTGCCCAGGCTGTCCTCTTGTCTCGGCCAAACCCCTCCAGGGTGTCTCCTCCCTGAGATGATGCTCCCAAACTGCCACCATCCCACAGATTTCCTTTGGGCTGAGCATCACCCTGGGCAAGGGGCAGAGGTAAAGTTCATGTTGTGATTGGAACATAAGAACCAACGCTCCTACCCATAGAGAGAGGTGGGCACTTAGCTGGGAACTGGGAAGAAGAACTGAAATCTGGACAAAGAAGGTCAAGGAAATTACATCTATTGAAGGTCTCATACCTGCCAGGTGCTGTGCTTTGCACACTCATGGGGTCTTTTCCACAATCCTATGTTCCCAGGTCCTGTTTCCACCATTCTATAGCTAGAAGACTGAGGCTCACAAGGGCTGGGTGCTCCTCTCCTGGCCAGCCTGGGCAGAGAGAGCCCCTGAGCACCTGTGATTCCTGAGTCCCCCTGTGCCTCAGGTCTCACGCTGTGGCTGGGGACTGAGTGCTGCTGAACAGAGGTTAATGGAGCTCTCCGGGTTTGCTGGACCTTATGGGACAGGTCTGATTTCTTTAGAACTCTGAAAAATCCCTTTTGTAGAGAATGCAAAATGAACCTGATTGGCATCCACACCGTGTGCGGCATTAAGTAAGCCCCTGCTGCTATTTGAATGTTATTCAAATAAAGGATTATAAACCATCTCAGCAGCTTACATTACCATTTCCAAATGCAAAAACAAAATAAAAAAAGAACCAGTGTTTAGAATAAGGGATTTGTTATTTGACCATGAAAAAGAAAGACATCTTTCTCAGTTCAAAATAATAGAAACTCAGGTATGAAAAGCACCAAAGAGAACATTCTAGACTAATCCTTTCCCTTTGCCCCACCTCCTACCCACACAAAATCCCAAATCCCTTCCAGAGCATCTCTGATGAGTGACCTTGAACTCCTTCCATGATGGGGAATAGCCTTTGCTCTGGAGGCAGCCGGCTCCATTTGGTTTGGTGGTAGATTAAGCCTATGATTAATATTTTAACAAAGTAGAAAGAAGCAAAACTAGTAGGTTTGATCCCCCTTTCTCTCCTTTTCCCTCCCCAGGAAGGAGGGGAATACTAACCTGTATCAGTTTCCTATTGCTTCTGTAAGAAATTAACATGAATTTAATGGATTAAAACAACACAAACTTAATGTCTTATGGTTCTAGAGGTCAAAAATCTAAAATGGTTCTCCTGGGTCAAAGTGTCAGCAGACCTGTGTTCCCTCTGGAGGCTGAGGGAACCACCTTCTAGAGACCACTTGCTTTTCTTGGCACCTGGCCTCTTCCTCTGTCTTCAAAGCCAGCACACAGCAGCCTCAAATCCCTCTCTGACTCTCCTGCCTTCCTATTCCACTTATAAAGATCCCTGTGATTACACTGGGCCCCCCCCCAGATAATCTGGGATAATCTCTCCATCTCAAAATCTTGACCATCTGCAAAATCCCTTGTGCGTTGTAAAGTTACTTATTCACAGGTGCCAGGAATTAGGACATGAAGATCTTTGGGAGTCATTACTCAGCTTACTACAGAGGCTCAATTCAGTTTTAAAGGTTGAGGGAATACCAGGAGGAACCCTCCCGGGGTGAGGAAATAGAGGATAGGATTGTGGGGGTAGAGAAGGAAACTGATATGGCACCTGAGTGTCCTGGGAAGAGGTGAGA
This sequence comes from Galagoides demidoff, assembly GCA_963574575.1. Taxonomy (NCBI): domain Eukaryota; kingdom Metazoa; phylum Chordata; class Mammalia; order Primates; family Galagidae; genus Galagoides; species Galagoides demidoff. The sequence goes on from CAUYQV010111898.1 coordinate 14,919, forward strand.
TCTCAGGGGGAAGATGCAGGTTATTCTGTTCTTCAAGTGGAAGGGATCCCAGGCCTGGGCCGTCACCTGCTCCCAAGAGTCCTAAGGGCAAACTTGGCATGGAAGCTACAGAGAAGCAAGGAAGGTTTTGTCAAGGCTCAGTGTGGGCTGGAGAACAGGAAATCTTTCAAGGACAGTTCTAGGCCTTTCCATGACTTAGATGGTGGTGAGGGAGCCCCAATTATGACTGAAATTGAATTTCTCTTCATCCTTACAATTAGGACTTGGGCATCATTCTCATATAATTTAGAAAAATGAAGTAATGTGGCATCTCTGCACTCATGTGTGGAAATCCCTATCATATCGTGGTGAATTAGTAGTGGTTCTCCACTATTAGAATTGCAGTTCAGAATCAGCCTTTGCTTGTCCTTCTACTGGTAGGAATGGAGAGGCCATTCAAGACCTACCTCCAACCCCACATTCCCTAAAATTTCTTCTAGCCACAGGGATACCCCCCTCTTCCCATGGTGATACTGACTCTGCCTTTTATTGGGCACTTGGCATGCAGGCCCTTTGCTATGATTACGAGGCAAGAGGACACACTCTGTGTCCCCACTTCCGGGTCTAATCGCAGACCTTGAGAAGGGCACATCCCCACCCTGCTCCTCCTGAAGCCTCCTTCAGTGCCTGGTACCACCATCACCATAGTAGCTTCTAGAAAACCACTTTTCAGGTCTGTGCCCTGGAGAAAAGAAGCAACACAGAGAATTTGAGATTTATGGCTTTGGTCTTAGGGCTCCTTGTCCAGCTAATAGTTTTTCCATTGCCCTCGGCTCCCCACTAGGCTCCATCCTCAGTCACACTCTTGGCCTGACTTACAGGCCACAATCCCACCCCCTTTCCCTCACCTCCACTCTCTGCTTGTGGTCATACAGAACTCCCTTTTCTCAGGCAACCCCAGTTCCTCCTGGCAATCCTCGATCTTTGCCCAGGCCTTTTGCTAGAAAACGCCTATTGTCTCTTTGAGTCAAACCTAAGGTGACCAGATTTTAACATTGGTAAAGTGGGACACCATTGAGGGTGGGGGGCGGGGCCTGACAACAATGCAAACTTTGATAAGCAGTTCTCCATAATCTAAGGTGACCAGATTTTAACATTGGGAAAGGGGGACATCATTAGGGTGGGGGTGGGGGGCTATTGACTGAGCTATTTATGGTTAGGGACCCTCTAGACAGGAGGGAGCTACTTGTTTGTTCCAGACAGTTTGGCTTCTTCTGAGCTAATTGTTCTTGCCTGGAAGCAAGGGAGGGAGCCAGTATCCTTCTGACACTGATTCCACCTGGGTGACTTTGCCCAGGAGGAGAGTAGGGAGTTTACATTAGCCTTTTCATTTCCAAATAAGGTTACATTAACCTCTTCATTCCCAAATGGAGTTACATTAACCTTTTCAGCAGCTGAAAACCATATATTCCCTTCCCAGTCTCCCGCTGTTCCCTAGCTTGTCCTGCATTCTTTCCAAAAATTGGGACTTTTTAAAAACGCTGCAGGACTCAGGACAAATTGTTAAAAATTGGGACTGTCCCGCCAAAATTGGGATGTCTGGTCACCTTAGTCAAACCTCTTTTCATGGAGGCTGCAGCCCTTACCCAGACAGCCCTGCGCTAGGGCTTCTAAGAACACAGAATGAGCCAATCCTCAGGGAAGCTTGTTAGCATAGATTCTGATCCAGGAGGTCCTGAGATTCTGCATTCCTAAGCTTTTGGGTAGTGCCACACACAGCTAGTCCAAGGCAGCTGTGGGTAGCTGAAGGTCTACAAAATAAACAGAACTTAGTGCATTTTGGTATCATTTGTTTGCACGTAAACTTTTTCTGCCAGAATGAGAGATCCGCAAAGCAGAGACGGGGGTTTATTGGAGGACTCAGCCCATATTCATGAATGGAAGAATGAATCTCTGTATCTCTAATATTTTGCTTAGTTCCTGAAACACAGCAGGTGTTCATTTGGTGTTTATTAGGTGGATGAATAGATGGACTCTGTGAGATTTTAGAAATAGCTGACTTTAAAATAGTTGGATTAATTCCGTCATCACTTTTTAAATAAAAATATCTGGGAATACACTTGTATATTATGAGGTTGTGGGGTTGAGAGAAAACTTCCCCTTCTCCATGAAATTTTGACTCAAAGATCAACTCACAATAAGGCAGATTAATAAGAGAAAGAGGTTTATTTACTGTGAGCACAGGGAGAATCACAGAGTGACTCCAATAACCCAGTGGGGTCCAGACATTTATTTATATGCCCTCATTTTAGAGGGTGGGGGAATGAGGAATATAGGTAATTCTGTTTAGGGGCAATGAATGATTACTAGGGAGGATGAATAGGTACCTGGGAGAAAGCATGGATGGGAGGACACAGGTTGACTTGTAAATGATTCCCTTTGGAAATTAAATTAACCTGAGAGGCAGATATTGTATTTTAAAGTGATTTGGGCCAGGTCTGGTTGCATTCTTCATCTTCTTTCCTGTAATATGTTGGGATTATAGGAAGAGGATTTTTCTTATTGATGAGGCCATCTGAGTTATACAGATAGAGGGTAAGCCCTTCCCAACACCTGTTGATTTTTAAGGGCCTTCAATTCAAAATACTCTTTAAAGCAAGGAGTCGTATCTTGGGGTGAAATTTCCTGAGCTCCCTTAATATAAACCCAGTCTTCTATTTTAAACTCTATTTTAAATAAAAATAAGGCCAATTCTTTAACTAATGAAATGGGATATGTTGAGTTTCATATTCACTTGAATGAGAAGTAATAATAGTGGTCTTGCCACTATTCACTGTCGTTATGACATTAGGAAAGGAGAGTGGTCTTTTCTTTCAGGAACCATTATTCTCTACCAGCCGTTGCCTAATGCTCTGAGTTTTATTGGTAGAAACTTGAGGTCCGGCTCTCTGTGACTGCTGAAGTTTAACTGTCAACCATGAGGCTGTCCAGACTGATTTGTACATTTCTATATCCTTTTTCATCAATGAGTATATTATAAATTTTAAAAGGCCAAATGCCACACTTACATGTTTAAAACATGAAGACATTTCTTAGAATTTCATTGAAGGCCACCTTTTCCGGCCCTAAAATGGGGGGATAATAGGATCCTGCTTCTAAGTTCTGGAGTTGGGAAGAAGCCAAAATTCAGGACACTAGCAGAGGAACAGGTGCACACCTCTCCCCCGGTCACAGTCAATACAAACTCACTCTGGAGAACTCAGCTACTTCCCAGCCTTCTTTTACTCAGAAATCAAGTGGAAGGATGGGAAGTGGCAGGAAGGATGTGGCTCAGTGCAGATATGGGAGACTAGGATGTGTGAACCGAGGACCATCTTACCCAGGCGCCGCTGTGTGGGTGAATCAACTTCAACCAAGCTCCATCCCAGCATCACTCAGCTCAAGATTCACTGTCCCTGGGAGGAGATTCCTGTTGGTCCCACTTGGGTCACAGGTCTGTCCCTGGGCCAGAAAAGAGCAGGATCTTTGACTAAAACACCATCAGGCATTGCCCAGTGCCAGGGGCGGGGGGCATGTTTCTTCAGAAAAACTAAGCAAGGTCATCAGGCAAAAAGAGGAAGTGAGGCTGGAAGAAGTGTCTCCCACCGTGGACAAAGTTTGGCCTCACTCCTAGTGCCTGGCACCAGGCAATTAAAACACTGTCAATCTTCATTATTTATAGATTCCCTATTTGTAAAGTCACCTACTCACTAAAATGTATTTGGAGTCCCCAAATCAATACTCCCAGTGCTTGTGAGTTCATTCACAGACATGTGCAGAGTGGCAAAAAATTTGAGTCACCTCACCTCATGCATGCTCCCAGATGAAGTGGAACAGGGTGAAATTCTGCTTTCTTGTTTCAGCTCTCATGCTGTACAAAGTGTCCTCTAAACAGTCTACCAAATACCACTATATTTTTCCCATTTGGGTGTCTTTTAGTGGTGATTTTGCTGTTTAAAATGGCTCCTGCCTATTAGTGCAAAGTGCCACCTTGTCCCAAGTCCAAGCTGGCTGTGGTGCGCTTTACAGAAAAGACACGTGTGTTAGGTATCACACCTGACTCATTCAGATGTGATGCATGGTGCTGGTGGCCATGAGTTCAATGTTAATGAATTAACAATGTGTATTAAATTAAGTGTCTTCAAATGGAAACACACATAACACAATGTTATGTTCCTATTGGTTGATGAAAATGTGATCAGAAGCTCACAGGAACCTGACCGCGTCCCTCCAGAAGCAACGGTTCAGGATTCTCAAATTCACTGTCCAGAGTGGCTTTGTAGACTGTAAGTATTCTGAATAATGACAATTGACTGTATACATGTTTAGATTCTTGGTCTTTTAATTTCTACACTACATTTTCCTCTGATTTACAGTGACTTCCTCTTCCTTCAGACTATCTATTTCTCATAATTCTTGCATATTTATGAATGTATCACCACTTAATTAAGTGCCCTGTCAACATCTTGAGCCTTCTCACCCCAGTGCAGGGAGGGAAGGATTGATTGCTGAGACCGGCATAGTCTTCCTCAGAGAGCAAGAGCCTTCCTATCAGGTTTAAAAGATGACAATCTTTTTCCCATTTAAGGAAAGCAATCAGCTCAGCTGGCATAAATGCTTCATTTCCCTTGCAAATGAGCTTCATTATCAGCTTGTTTTATGATTTTTCTCTGAGCTAGAGTGAGTGTCTTTCTTATGGCTCTGTGTCATCGTAGAAAATTGTCTCAGCCCTGAATTATGTTCTCATCTATAACCACATTTAATTATGGATTTTGCCATGAGGCTGCTCTCTGAATGTTCTATGTGTGAGCACTTTGGAAGAAGCCCTGGGGTCCAATGAGAATTCTCTCAACTAAATACTTATCCTAGATTTATAGAAAACATTCTTTTTACACATTTTGCTTATCTTCTGCACTAAACCTATTAACTCCAGGCTTATAATTATTACGAAACATTATCAAGTGCTTGGCTTCACATAAAATCAAAGATAATGAAAGTCCAAAAGTTCAAATCCGTGTAATTATTCCCCAATTATATCATGATCGTACTTGATTATTGATACTTTACTCTGGGCATAGAGCATCATATAGAATGCTCTTTGTTTGCTTAGGGAGAAATGTTCCTGTAATTGTATTATTTTAAATAACAACATTTTCTAAGTTGAAGCTATCTCATTCTATAGATATTCAATACAAAAAGAGGTCCACTAGCAAGGATGTGTTAGTCATTTCACAAAATGAGAAATACAGATAATCAATGAACATGTAAAATCTTGACTAAGCTCACCACTAAGGAAACAACATACAAATTTAAATAATTTATAATTATGCACCTAATCAGTTGATAAATGCTGTTCGTTAAATAATATTAAGCCAATGTTGATGGATATGCAAGCAAATAGACTCACTCGGAAACCGCCAGACAGTGAATAAATGAGATGTCCTCCCGCAGGGGAATTTGGCAACGTATATAAGCACTGTGAGTAGGTTTCATAGTAGTACGTCTGCATAAATTTATCCTTAGGAATAGTCATCAGCCATTTGGTTAAAGGATTTTGTTCATGGATATTCATGAACCGTTGTTTATGGAGTAAAAATTTGGGAACACACTCTACATACCATAATGAGGAAAAAGTGAATAAATCGTGATCTCTTCTTATGATGGAATGTTATTAATACTATGCATTCGTTAAAACTTGTGTCTTTGAACAATGCTTAAGCGGCCATTGAAACCACGTGATCTTTACATATTAAATGAATAGATCAAATTATCACAAGTACCTGGAAAATACGTACATGTATCATGGATCCATTTAGAAACCACAGTAACATGCCATTTTACACCTGTCAGACTGATAAATGTTGGAAAGTTGTGCTTTACGAAGGACTCGAAGCCACGTGAGTTCTGTGCACTGCCTGTGGGAATAAAACTGTTACAACCACTCAGAGCTCCATTGAGCAATAACTAATTAGGTGGAAGACAGATGTGATGGATGTGCCCAAGAATCCCTCTCCAGGTGTATTCCTAGAGAAACGCTCCACATATGTGAGAAAAAAAAAAGCCACGTCCTAGAATGCCAGTAGCAGTTCTGTGTGTAGCAGAATGGAGGTGACAAAGAGTCCACACAGGACAGTGGGCACACTGTAGCACATTCATTGGCCCCGTGGAGCACCCCACACTGTGGAGAAGCGTGGCCTGGACTGACAGTCCAGGTGAATCCCTCCTCCACAAAATAACCTGAAGACAAAAAGGAAGCCAGAGAAAAATCATATAAAGTAAGACACTGTTTTTTTTTTTAAAACAATGATATATCTTACTTAAGAATATAAATACATGAGGGAAAGGTATAAAGAAATGTTTAGAATGATCACCCACATCCAAAAGGCAGTTTCCTCTTGGTGGGGAAAATGGTGAGAGCCGGGAGGGGTGCCCGGAGTCTTCTGCTGAATTAGATTATTTTATTTCTTTCCTGGAGCACAGCGCCAAGGATCTTCTTCCTCTCTTTCCGTACATGTTAAACAACGCATAATGTTTTTAAAGGGAAATATGATGGCATGAGAAGATACTATATTAACCGAAAGGGACGAGATATGAAAGTGCATTCACATGTGTGTATAAACATGTGGACGTGTATGCAACATGTATATACCCACATAGCAAGATGTCCACCGCTGTTACCTCTAGGCATCTGCTTTATTAGTCACGTTCATGTTCTTCTTACATTTATGCTTCTCTGAATTAAACATACTAGTGCTATCATCAGAAAAACATCTAATTGAAATATTTAAAAGTTGGATCCTTTTCGGTCTTTGGTTGGCATTTGGTACAGTCACAGTTTCAGGTTAAATCACAAGTTTTCTGGGAGCTCTCAGCAAACATCTGTTCAAGGCAGACTCTGATCTTGAGGAAGCATCTTACTTACGAGACAAGAATAAGCGTCTTACTTACGAGACGAGAATACTCCTGGTGGTCAGAATTGGTGAAAGACACCTATTACTAGTGATTTGTCTTAGAAAAGCCATTCACTGAGAGAGGGACAAGTGTGTAGGGGAGAAGGAAAGAATGCCAGTATCAGTGACTGTACCCCGCGTGCTCCTCAGGGAAGTTTCTAGGAATGTCCATGGACTGGTCAATCACTGGTACTCTACGTCTAAACTTGGCTTTGTCTTTCTGTGGCACCCCGTCTTCAAAATCTTTTGCACAGGACAGAGGATTTTGGAACAGAGAAGGGGTTGCTCCAGGCCACCACTGTCTAGGGTATGAAGTCCGGGACCCACCCCCTGTGTATCCCTGGACGTCTGCTGTGAGGAGTTGTGGGGGTGACACGTAGAGGCTGGAATTCAGGCAGACTATGGAATCCCCCGTGTACACTTGTTCAGCACAGACCCTTCCTTCAGAATTCTGTTTCAGAGTATGTAGGTCACACACAAGCAGAATAATAGGGTTTGGTTAGCTCTGCTAACCAATACTGCAAAGTATTTCCAGCAGGATGAAAATGTATCATGCATAATTGAGCAAGCGCTGCTTTGCTTTCAAAACCCCTCTCATGATAGCTGAAACTCAGAGCCTGGGAAAACTGACAGCATTTTTCTTTCATTTGTCTTGGGTATCCCCCTTGTCTTTGACCTAAGGCAGCGGTTCTCAACCTGTGAGTCGCGACCCACAGGAACTGTATTAAAGGGCTACAGCATCAGGAAGGTTGAGAACCACTGACCTAAGGTGTGCTCTCAGCCGGGTGTTCCTAGGTAGCTGCTTGGAACTTGGCAAACCATTATGTTGTACCTTTTCTGAAAGCCAAGGGTGGGTGAAAGGTGGCTACCTTGTGCTATCTGGGCAGATTTAAGAATTCCAGTTAAAGAATAAGACGGGAGGTGGGAGAGTGGAATTCAAGATTTTTATGAATGCTGGGGTTGCTCTGATTTGTAAAATGTGATGCTATGTTTATTTTTCAGCATTTCTTTGAAGTATAACAAATACTGACAATTGTGAAAATCATTAATGTATACCTCAATATGTTTTCACAGGTGGCACTGGTTTTTTAAATAAGGGTATATGCAGATAAGGCAGTTGTTCAACTGTCCTTTGGTCCTCAGATGAAAACACGGGCTCCTTAAACCCACAGCCCCGGACCCTAGGCCAAAGCTGGACACAAGGCTGAGGGCAGTACGGCTTCCAGCCCGTGAGCCTTAGCGCAGCCCACACAGAAATGCGTCTGCACAAGTGTCCTCTGCAGAGTCTTGGTACCCAGACCTCCCGGTCCTCGAGGGCCGTCTCCTGCCCAGTCCTTGTATCTTTTCTAGGTCCCTCCAGCTTGGGCCCTGGCCTGGGCACATGCTGAGGAAAGCAGGGGAAAGTGGATTTCCATAAAGCTGGCACCCAATGGCAAGGGAAGAGGGAGCAAGTCCTGCCTGTCCCGTGCTGGCTGGATGCCCCCGCACAGCTCTGCCTGCCCTTCCTAACACTCTATCCTCCCCCTTCCTTAGAAGTCTGGGCATATGGAGCCTTTCAAATGGCAGTGTGCCTTCTGAGTCTGTGATGACAATCTGAGGGGGAGATGGAGAAGGGGCAAATATTTCACTTTTTTCTATTCCCTACCCTGGGTTCTAGTGAACTGAGGTAGTAGGAAAAAGGAAAGGCAGGCGGAAGGTTCGTGCGTGAATGAATGAAAATATGCAGCACCCTTGAAGGCCAGCCCTCAGAATGTCACTGACGGCATCTGAGGCGTGGTTGTGCCTTACCTTGAAATGTCATCTATCACAGATACTCCAGGATCCCCTCTGTCAGCTCCCAAGGGCAGTTCGTAGCCCTGGGTAGGAGAGCACCCTGGGTTTACCCGTGTAACCAAGGCCTGTGCATAAATGCTGAGTGTTCCTGCCCTGGATCAGGGCATCTTGGGTGCGACCCCCACTGTCCAGAGCTCCTTGTGGGACGGGATGGACATTACCTTCCAATAGTCTTCCTTTTATTCTGAGGTATTTTTGTTTGGTTGGTTTGGTTTTTTAACCTTCTACCTCCCACTCCCCATCAGTGAGGTTTTCGTAGGGATGCTCTCTAAGAAATCTCTTTGATGTCTTGTCTCAGGGTCCACTTCTGGAGAACCCAGACTCAGACAGTAATATTTTGACTCTTCATAAATATATTCTGTCCTTTGACTTTGATTCTTTTTTTTTAACTTCAGATTAACATGAAGGTACAAACAATTATGTTACATTGCTTGCATTTGTTAGGTAGAGTCCAGTTTGGGTTATGCCCCTCCCCCAGAAGGTGTGCCATGCCCCCCTAACTGTGCCTGATGGGGGAGCACCCCAATCCTCCTCCCTTCCTCCCTCTCTTCCTTCCCACCAACTTTGATTCTTGAAACTCTGAAAATGAATCTTCAACAAATTCCTGTCGTTGAGGGGTGGTGTGTGATCTCTAGTCACAGTTTAATCTGGGACAATCTGCAGATTTTATTTTTTTATTGATTTTCATGGAAACTCTGCCTCGAGGCAGAGTCAGAAGATGTGTGATATCGAAAAGGAAAGAATCTATTACTCATATGATCATTTTAACCAAATTGCCTCCTGAGGTATAACTCAGGGTCCCTCAACATTTAAGAAAGAACTGGAGTTCTCTGTTATCCCTATCAGACTGAATTTCCAGATGAGGAACGAAGGAGGCTCGGAATCATACTGAGATAAGGCTCAGCTCTGAGCCCGCAGGGCTGCGTCTGCCCTGTCCCGGGACCCCCTTGCCAGTCCCATGGTGATCTAGTGAACCTGCCTCCCACTCCGGCTGTTAGATATGAAGTGAAGACAGTGGTGGTGGTGGGGACTTCCCAGTCCTGTCCTCCTCTACTCCCTCTGACCCCATCCTCTGCACCACTGGGGACTCAATGGGGCCCAGACACAGTTGATTTTCTTGGGCTAACCTCCCTTTTGTACAGTAGCCCACTTAATCAACAAAATTTATGAAATTTAAAAGATTAGGGCCAAATGGATAAGACGCATTTACCTAAATCCCTGGTTCTTAAAGGGTATTACTTTTATTGCTGTCAGGAAAGCCTATCTATCTGGAGGAGGGTGAATCTGCCCAGATAGAGTGGGACAGGAGAGTGCTTGCTACTGGCTTTAGAAAACACACCTGCCACCAGAATCCTCGCATTTTATTTTACCTTGTTATCTCATTTTTTTTTTTTTTTTAGAAGTAGGGTCTTCCTCTGTCTCCCAGGCTGGAGTGTGGTGGTGCCATCATAGCTCACTGCAGCCTTGATCTCCTGGGCTTAATCAATCCTCCTGCCTCAGCCTCCATGGTCTTGGAATTACAAGACATTTTAGAATAAATGAGGAATACCCTTTTATACCTCCTCAAATTTGGATTTTTAAGAATAAAAGAGAAGGCCAGGCATGGTAGCTCATATCTGTAATCCTAGCACACTGGAAGGCCAAAGTGGGAGGATCAGTTGAGCTCAGGAGTTTGAGACTAGCTTGAGCATAGCAAGATCCCATCTCTACATATATATATATACACACAAAAATTAGCTGTGTGTGGTATGGGTACCTGTAGTCCCAGCTCCTTGGGAGGCTGAGAGAGGGGGTCACTTGAGCCCAGGAAGTGCTTGGGCTTGCTGTGAGACAGGCTGATTTTATGGCACTCTACAAGCCTGGGCAACAGAGTAAGATTCTGTCTCAAAAAGCAAAAAAAAAAAAAAAAGAAAGAAAGAAAAAAGAGAGTAAGGTAGTACAATCCTCTCCCTCCTACCATGGACCCATGGGCCAAGGGTCATGGACAAGCATGACCCGTCTTCTCCCCCTTTTCCTCCCATTCCTTAGGTGAGATCCCATTGCTGGTCAGTGGGCTGGCCAGGGACAGGAGCCCATAAGCATCTGTAATTTAGTTACTCCACGGCAGGACGGTCATTATTGCTTATCTGATTGTGCCCTCATATGTTGTATTGGGTTAAAAACCCACTGTAACAAATATTCACCACCTAACTCCTGGCATTTTAGGACTACTTTATTCTATTTCAAATAGCTAGCTTCTCTCAGAATCAAGTGGCATTAGAGGTGGACATGCTCATACTGTGGAAAGCAACAGCTGTGCTACAATACAAGCTGGCATGAGTAGGTGCTGTGCTCAGTGATTCTGGGACAGCCCAGCTGCTGCCCTCCCATGTGGGGCAGTGCTGCTGGGAAGGGGCTGTTCACTAGGGAAGACATTCCCCACTTTCCTTCACATTTAGAGAACATTGTGGAACTAGTCCTTGCCCAAGGTTTGAGCAAAAGTGAGCTGTGTTGTTTCCAGGCCAACTAGTATGCCTCTCTCAGGCTCTTAATCCCCACCTGGCAGTTACCTGTCAAGGCCCAGGGCTATTTGAAAGCTTTGTGGTGAAGGTGGCAGAGCCTCCATCAGCCTGAGTTCCTGAATGACTGCATGGATCTGAGCCCCACACTCCTTGGGCTTTGTACAAGAAGGAAGTAGCCTTCTATTGGATTAAGTCACTGAGACTCAGGGTTTACCCATTATAGCAGTTGGTTTTACTTTATTTATTTTTTTATTTATTGAGCTGGAGCCTTACTTTGTCACCCTTGGTAGAGAGCTGTGGTGTCATAGCTCATAGCAGCAACCCCAAACTCTTGGGCTCAAGTGATCGTCTTGCCTCCCAAATAGCTGGGACTACAAGGCATAGTAGTAAAGATGGGGGTCTCGCACTTGTTCAGGCTGATCTTGAATACCTGAGCTCAGGCAATCCACCTGCCTCGGCCTCCCAGAGTGCTAGGTTTACAGGTGTGAGCCACAGCACCCTACTAGCTTCTAGTAGCCATTTGGTTTTACTTAAATCCTCAAGCATTCCTCCTCTTAGAAGATTTTCACCTCCTCATTATAGCCACGTCAGCCAGAGATCTGCCTCCTGACTCCCTTGCTGAACACATAGTCTACACAGTTTCTCACCATACATCTGAACACAGTTGGAAACTGTGTTTACACTTAGAAACTCTCTGTTGAGGTTTTATGCTTAGGTTTTGTGATGTAACAACTTGGAGCAATTACCCTATAAGTGTTTTTCTTTAGAGTACATGTGATACATTCCCTGATACCTGCTAAAAGTTGATTTTTCACAGGGCAAAATATTTCAGAAACTGTGTTCAGATGTTTCTCATGATACATCTGTAGAGTCTTGCTGCTACAGGTGTGGTCCACAGACCAGCGCAGCAGCATCCGCTCCGCATCGCCTGAGCTTTTAGTAATGCTAAATATCCAGCCACACCCACCATGTAAACGAGGCAAGCCTATGAGTCTGTCAACCTCTGTGAGCTTTGGAAATTAACTGCTGATGCCTCTAATTGATAAGCAAGATCACATGGGTTTGGGGCATGAGTAGGACCTTAGAGAGAAGTGGCAAGATGGCTGGTAGGAGAAGCAGGATCTCGGAGTCCACCAAATCAAATAACACCTGCTACTGTGGTTTTACACTTGGAAACTCTCTGTTGAGGTTTTATGCTTAGGTTTTGTGATGTAACAACTTGGAGCAATTACCCTATAAGTGTTTTTCTTTAAAGCACATGTGATACATTTCCTGGTATCTGCTAAAAGTTGATTTTTCACAGGGCAAAATATTTCAGAAGATAGTGTGTGCCGTGTAAAAACTGCACTCCCGACACCCACACATACCCCTTCGAAATGAGTGTTCTGTCTTCACATTACTGCAATGGACTGGAGTGTTTTTCAAATAACTGGCAATGTGACGATTGGAAGGTATTTGCTTTGTTTTTGTATGTGTCCCTGGTTTACAAGGAGAAAAGTGTTTCCTTGAGTACCTCCAAATTACTGATTCTCTCCACTCTCTTAACCCAGATCATTTCCCACTATTTTTAAAGCTTTAATCGCATCCATGATCTGATGTCTGAATCACTAAATTATCATCTGAACTTACTAACTTTCCAATCCAACATATGGGCAGCCCCATGGGGGCAGGGCTCCTTTCTGGAGAAAGTTTCCTCTGTCGTCCATTTGTAGGCTCTTAGGGGATCTCTGAGAAATATGCTCATCTTCTAGAGGTTGATGACTTTTTTTCATTTGTTACAGCCTGAAGATCAGTCTTTGGATAGTCATTGTTGTGATTTTTATGATTAACATATTTGGCAGCTCATCCATTTATTCATTTGCTTACTTATTCATGCAACAAACCTTTATGAGTTTGCTGCATGTCATTATTAGACTTTATTAATGGCTGCCAAAAATGGCAAGAAATCTTGCTGGAGGATAGCACCAAAGAGCTGATAGGAAAATAATAGGAAGAGTGAATTAATCTCCTTTCTAATGCTTAGGGGTGACCCAGAAAGTTAGAAATGAAAGAAGGCATGAAGATCAAGCAAGGGCTGTATTTCTCTTCAAATCTGGTGTACAGGAGGCCCTCTTCACCCATCTCCACACAACAGGCTGGCTGGACTAATCAGCCTTCACTCTCCATTGCCCTAGAAGATACACTGTCTGAAGTCTGAGATTGGGTTTATGTCTGGAAGCCCCCACCACCAGCACACCCAGGGAGGTCCGCTCCTGCTTGTTGAGTCATGCAAGTTGTGTTTTTTCTCAAACTTGTTTATGTCCTTTCTTAAAGTTGTTCTTAAATGTAAACTCTTAACATTGTACTCTTTGCTTAGACATTGTGTCAACCAATGACACAGGAGTACAAAAGGGAAGAGAACAGTTGCTTGAATGACAAGTTGAACACTTTGGAAAGAATCACTAGCCCTAACCTCCAGAATCCACAATAAGCTTATATTTATAAGTACAACACATTACAAACAGACACAGTCCAGAGTTGTTTTCTAAAATGTCAGTTATTAAAATTTTTCAAAAGGTGCTTAGTTTAAAGGTTAATGTAAGTCACAATATGGGCCAATAATAAGAAGAATCAGTTCATAAAAGAAGCCTGTATATATAATGGGTTTTAAAAGTTCATCATAAGCAGTTATCAAATAAATGTGAATTAAAACTAGAATTTATTGTTTCATATAAAATTGGCAGATGAGAATTAAAATAAGACTCAGCACTACAAAGAATAATTAATATGGGGTTATTCTCATTCACTCTTGAAATGAGTCTGTATTGGAAAAGTTTCCTTAAAAGCAAAAAAACCTATTAATTTCATTAAACCTGATGATCCTACTTCAGCAACTTATTCTAAATAAATAATTAGATATCTGGTCAAGGATATATGCACCAAGACTTTCATCACAGCAAAAATTTGAATATATAATATTTAGTACATACCAATGACAGGTGATGAATACAAATCATATTTAACCACCTCTTGTATTTGCAAAAGTCAAATGTGACTGGGGTATTACAATTATAATACGATTTTTTTCTTTCTTAACTCAAGTTGGGGAGATGAGGGAGGGGAAGAGGGGAGAGGGGCTTGGGGTGCTCACACTGAATGGGCACAATGTAGGGGTGTATAGCACACATTTTGGGTACAGAGCATAACTATAATAGGGACTCTACCTAACAAATTCAGACATTGTGACTTGGTTGTTTGTACCTTCACATTAATCTGAAATTAAAAAATAAAAAATGTGGGGTGGCACCTGTGGCTCAAAGGAGTAGGGCACTGGCCCATGCCGGAGGGTGATGAGTTCAAACCTGGCCCCAGCCAAAAAAAAACCTGCAAAAAAAGAAAGAAAGAAAGAAAATGTGTACATATTATTTTGGCACCCTGTGTATATATGGGAATTACATAGTCATTAATGGTTGGACACTGGAACAACAGTAAATGACACGTGAAACTGCTCATTTCATAATTTTAAGAAAAAAAGTTTATGAATTTATATATACAAAATGACATAATTTATCATTTAAAATTTTTTCTGTAGATTTCTATTTATAAATAGAAAGAAAAGCATTAAGAAAATACACTAGAATAGGGGCAGAGCCTGTGTCTCAAAGGAGTACGGTGCCGGCTCCATATTCTGGAGGTGGTGGGTTCAAACCTAGACCCAGCCAAAAATATATATATATATACATATACACTAGGATATTTATTAGGATGTTCAGACTATTTTTTATATAGTTTATTAACTTTTCTAATTTCTATAATGAATACATGTGTTATGTTTATGAGAAAAATATTTCATTTTTAAAAAGGTGGCAATGAAGCAAAATGTCACACACACATACACAAATATGTATACACAAGCATTCCAGAAACAGCTGGGTGATGCTTCCTAATCCAAAATACAGTCCTGGTGTTTAAAAATGGCAAGTTTCTGAGAAAAGGCTAATTTCTATGCTGGGAAGACAAGGTGGCTCTAATCTGGTTGACCACGTAATTCCCCAAATATTTCCAGAGGCCTTTCCCAGATTGATTTCACTTTCTGTAAAGAAAAACACATATGATTGAGTTTACAGAACAACACATTTAAAGCCAAATATTGGATGGGTGAATAATTTGATGCTACGTCATGTTTCACTGGCATGCGGTGTTAAAATTCCACCGATCCTCCTGGCTGGATCCTCCTGGATGGATCCTCCCACCCTCGAGAGTTTCTCGTGAGTAACACAACCCTATCTGCAGTCAAAATGGCTTTAATTGGCACAGGGGGATAAAGAGGCTTTGCTCTGTTTCTTAGACTCAAACTCAGCCTAGAGTTAATAATAAAGTACTAGGATGATTTGTTTCTACTTAGAAAAAGACACATCACCAAATAAGAACTTTACCAAAAAGTACAGATGGGTCTGAAAATGTCTGCAAATTCAGTAACTGGAAAACTTCATCTGTGAGTCTCCTAATTAATTTTGTTTCTAATTAAGCAATGCAGAAAGCAGCTGAGTGTTCCTTCCAATCAACATCACCTAATTACTTACAATTCCTTTGTTCAGTTACCCTGGTTTTTCCAAACACAAGCATCTGATATGTTTGGAATGATCACACACTAGAGAATGAAAAATGGATGAATGGAATTCATCTTTAATTCAGAGTTCCAAAGATCATAACTCCCACTTACCCACAAAGAAATTGCATTGTTTTTAGACATGGAAGAATGAAAAAAAAATTCTTCTTTTAATTCAAGCAACGAAATATTCAAAAGTCTGAAACAATTCTTACGAAAATTTCTCATTATAAAATAACCAATTTACATCAAATAGTCAGTAAAAGCTGGTTAATTTGATTCAATAAAAAATTAAATTAGAAAAAACATCATGCCTGTTAATGGACCAGGAGAGACAACATGCCTTTTTCTCTGAAAAGGGCATGGAGGCTTTAGATAACCACATGTTTATTTGAAGTCAAAAATGGGTCAGAGCTGCCAAAAAAAAGCCCAAGCAATATTAAGCTGTATTAATAAAAGTACAGTGTCCATGGCAAGGGTGATAATAGCCCCTTTGTTCTGTGTACTTGTTGGAGCACAGCCCATCTGGGGCACTGTAGCGGCTCTGACAAATGAGGCTGCCCGGGCAGGGGACCTGGCATGCTGGGCTGCCTGGAAGTCAAGTCAAATGACAAGCAGATGCCAGGGCTGGAAGAGACCAGGGGACATGGAGTGGGGAGGCATATGACACCCCTACTTCCAGTCTAGGAAAAGCTGTCATGGGAGAGGCTGATTCCTCTGACTGTGTGGCTTCCAAAGGCAGAAGTAAGAGTCAGAAGATGAAATCTAAGAGGAGAAAGGTTTCAGCTCCCAGAGCGGCCTTGCAACTGTTACAGCCAAGGGCTAAGTCCCCACAGGTGGTAAGATAGGCCACAGAGGGGTCTCAGAACTGCAACCCTGGACTAGGGTGGGTTCATTCTGTAAGATCATCTGTTCTTATGAGAAAGGAAATACAGGTGTTTATTCGCAGAATTTTAGTGTTAAAGGGGACCGTTAGAGGTCTTCTGTGATCATTTCTTCAGCTAGAAATAAGAGCAACTTGTCCCAAGGCAATTACCATGAAATTACACACAAATGTGAACTCATGGGATTGCTATGGCAGTGTCCTCAGAAGGCCACATAGCTTTACTCTTTTATTTTCATTGAAAAATAGACAGTATTTGTATGTCCTCCTTGAATGCGGATATGGGATGTGGGTTGAATGGAGGATAAGCAAATTCCATAAGTCTCTGATATTTGCAAAGTGTGATGTTCAGCCACAAAGTGTGAATGAAAGATAAATTGTACTAAGCCCTGATGTTGAAGAGTTTATCCTCTGGCTGGGAAAAAAGAGAAACTATGTGCAAGTGCAAATAATCCTCTCGCCAGGCAATTTATGAATCAAATAGTCAGTTTGGATGCCAAGTGCCTTAGGAATTCTGGGGAGGAGAGGCTGGGGTACAGGACAGGGGAGATATAGGACTCGGAGCCTGAGTAAGCTTCAAAGAGCACAGGTGCAAGGTATTTGCAAGAGGGAAGGTCAAATTGGGATGAGGAAGGTGGCCCACGGCCTGGCCCAATGGCTACCTCCTTCCACTGTCCTTGCGCAGTCCTGAGGTCATTAGGCAGAAATGCTTCTTAGTAAGGAGTACATTTAAAAATAGAAAGCTGGAAAATTATGCTCAGAGTGCATTTTCGACATGGATCCCCTCCTCAGGCTTCCTCAGGTGTGAACCCCATCCGGCCCCAGCAGCTGGCCATTGTTTGCCAGCATGGTTTGGACATCACAACGTGACCCATCAGGACCTACTTAAACCAATGTTTAATGAAGGAAAGGGCCTGGCACACAAAAAATAAGTTCACCTTGCCCAGACACAATCAGGTGAGAAGGACAGGTTTGTGGTCAACTGAAAAAGAATCTCTGCAGGATGTTTTCACAGGGCTTTGGAAACTCCAGTTGACAACCTTGGCTCCTCTTAGCAAAAATGTGAACCCTGGCCAGGGATGGTCTCATACCTATAATCCTAGCACTCTGGGAAGCCAAGGTGGGAAGATCACTTAAGGTCAGGAGTTTGAGACCAGCCTGAGCAAGGGTGAGACCCCGTCTCTACTAAAAATAGTAATATTAGCTGAGTGTGATGGCAAGTTCCTATAGTCCCAGGTAGTGGGTAGGTTGAGGCAGAAGGGTTGCTTGGGCCCTGGAGACCACAGTAGCTGTGAGCTATGATGACACCATGGTACTCTACCCAGGGTGACAGAGTGAGACTTTGTCTCAAAAAAAAAAAAAAAAAAAAAGGTGGCGCCTATCAGGATGTGATTCCCAATTACCGGGCATGGCCAAAGGAAGATAAGAAGTATGCCTTGCTTAGCTAGAAAGAGATTTTTCTCAAAAACAAAACAAAATAAGAAAGAAAGAAGTTTTGCTTATTGCCAAAGCAAAGAATAAATGACACTATCTAAAACATTAAGGCAAATAGAATGACCAAAAACTATTGGGCTTTTTCTTTGCCAGAGTTTTCTTTCCTCTTTCCCTGAGTATTTAGAATGAGAGTGGTACAGTAAGACTGAGGTTATGCAAGCTGCCTCTCTTATGTGGTACATTTCCTTTCCCCAAACTAGGGGGACAGGGTCACCCACAACCCTTCCTCATGAAGCAGCAGTCCCAGGAAGCTCAGCGCTGGGTAAACATCCAGTGGATTTTCAGAACTGACCATGAGGTGTCTATAACTTTGCCACAAGCCAGAAGGAAATTCTTGCAGACGAATAACAAACAACTCCAGGTGCTCAGATGAGGAACATTCCCTCTGATGCTACTGTCCAGATGAGCTGGAGTTTTTTTTCCAGGCAAAGATGGTATTTTCAGTTCTGGGAACAAGCTAAAAAAAATTAAAAGGGCCTTGTTCATACCCCTCGCTTGGTTCTCAGCTGGCTTCTGAAAGGGACCACTGTGGAAAGCTGCATTTTTAGGGACCCTGAGCTTCTTGAGAACAGTCCTTCTCTCCCTGATTCAAAGCACTTGTTTGTGTTTATCGCGGAACAACACAGTGGCGGTTTATTCAATGACAATCAAACTTGCAGTTTCTGAAGGGTCCTGACTCCAGGGAGAGAGAGCTCCATTGTAGTCCTCTGTCCACATGCCTGACCGCTTGGAGAGAAAATTAATGACTTTGGAGACTGACATTTCTCCAAACCCTGAAAGGGAGGGCTGGGGGAGCAGTTTCCTGTTTTGCTGATCTGTTTTGCGGGAGATCTCTGTATTGCAAATGAAACTGTTGTGCCACGGGAGGCTACTTCCCCACACCTGGGCATGGAGAACCTGAGAGGTGAAGGAGGGACGTTCTGCTCCCTGAGTCTTTGCTGCCTTTTGTTTGCTCCCAGTGATGAGATGGCTTCCCCATGTCCTGGAAGACACATCCCAGTGGATCGTGCCCAAGGTGCTCAAGCAAACACCCCCGGCCCTTTATTGCTTGGAGTGAGTGTAGGAGCAATGGAGGGGAGGAGAGTGTGAGGCCATGAATGGGTTAAGACAATGGCGCCTACAAATAAAAAATTCACTCCACTTGGCGTCAGGAAACGTGAGTGCGAAACAGTGCCTGGCACTCAGCAGATGTTTAATTCAAACAAAATAATGTCAACAAAGAAGGCACAAAACCGCACATTTTTAGAGAAAAACAAACAAAATACTGAACAGAATGACTCGAGTAAGAGTCAGCTTCCTTCCTACGATCTGTTTCCTTTTTATTCCGTTTTCCCCTATTTTGAACACACAATACTGCAGCCCTTTTTCTTTTCGGGCTAATTGGCACGGGCTCTTGTGGGTACCTTTGGGTCTCCGTGTAGTTCTCTTGGGGATCAGCATGCCTTCCAAGTCGCCGGCTGCAAGACTCAGGACCCCTAACTTCCTTCTTTGATAAAATGTGGACAGTGACCACCTACACACCAGATGTGAAGAGCCATGGAGAGAATATGCAAAATGCTGCTTTCTAACTGATGCTCTGGGCACGTGGACGGAACTCAGCTATGAAATTGTGAAATGCGGTGTGGCCCGGGGAGGCCCTCCTGGTCCAGGCCTGCCCAAGTGCAACCGCCCTTGGAGCAGAGAGGAAGGTGCACACCCACTGCTGTAGTAGCCTCTCATGGGGGAGACCAGCTAAGGGGCTCAGTCCTTTCCCAGCCCTCCTCAGGTCTTTATTCCAAAGGCATCTCTTCACAGGGCTTGTCATTCACACCGACGTTACACCAGGCCTTGAGAAGCACATTGGGCTGCCCACATGGCTGCTACAAAGACAGGCCCCAGCAGCATGGCCTCCAACCAACTCCTGCACACACAGAGTCGCCCAGGGAATCAGGGAAGGGCTCTTGGCACCCCCTACATTCCATGTAGCTCACAAAAAACATGCATTCCCATGTGCCTTCTCACCCTCATCTGCTCTAGTATAAACACCAGCACTGCCTCTGAGTCCTGGCAGTGTCTATTGTGGAAGCAGAAACCCACCGCAGGCTGCTGTGAGTATGCCCGGGTGTCTGCATGCTCCTCAGTATCTTTGGGGACCTGCTCCTTGAAATAACTTAGGGGACCTGGAAAAATAGACTCAGACCCCCACTTAGGTTAATTAATTGGTAATTTATTTTACCTGCTGCAGGGGCTGCTGCTCCGAGAGACAGTCAGCAGCCCAGGTGTGAGGGTGAGTTGCCTTTTATAGGCTT
>CAUYQV010111900.1:0-50657 GCA_963574575.1 Galagoides demidoff
GCCTGTGGTCCCAGCTACTTGGGAGGTGGAGGCAGGAGACTGGCTTGAGCCCAGGAGTTGGAGGTTGCTATGAGCTGTGATGCCATGGCACTCTACCCAGGGGGATAGCTTGAGGCTCCATCTCAAAAAAAAAAAAAAAAAATGACATGCTCAAAAAGAAATGAACAAAAGTTTTGAGGGATTGATGGGAGAAAAAATAGACATTTTAGTAATTATGAAAAACCCAACAGGATAAATATTAGATAAACACCAAAATCTGAGTTAGTTTCCATTTTTAAATATAATGGTGAAAAGCTAATGAGTTTTATTTGTACTCAATAGTGTGGTATATCTGGTAAGGAATTAAACCTCTTCATGTTAACTGGGTTTATATAAATAGGAGAAATAGATTCAGAGCCTTAGTGAAATGCTTTGAATACATATAGACTATCTATAAATAAATGATTAGCCAAATTATTAGTATATAATCCATATGATCATTAATATGTAAACAGATAAGATTATTATTCAGTGCATAAAGCTGCCTTCTGTATCATATGATCCCACAGCACAAACTATAAGTTCATTACTCTACCAATGTATTGAATGTCATTAAAAATCCGAGGGTACAAAACAGGCTTCTATTAATTTTCAAGAATGTTATTGGGCTAGAATTAATAAAGTACACGTGTGGACATTTTTGAGAATAAGAATAGTCTTGTCATAGTCATCGGAGATGAGAGTCATGTTGAGAAGTATAGAGAGTGTGAAACTAGGGAGTCCCTGTGGCAATGAAAGTGGCACCATGGTACGTTCTGAGATTCAGACTCTACAGGAATAAGTGAATTAACCATGAGGATATGCAATAAACTCTCAGATGACTGGAAATTATCTTCTCCATCACATGATCCCTGTTATTTTCGCAACAAAAGCAGTCTTTGAGGCCTGAGAGGCTCAGGCCTCGGACCATCGAGTATCTGCTTGATGCCAATTTACAATGCACTTTTCTTTGGGAATCAATGTGTCAATTTTGCAATGACTGGCGCAAAGCAAGTGATGATAAAGTGAGCATTTAGCATTGCTCTCTGTTGACTATTTCACTCCTCCTCCCATGGGTCACGTTGCCATTTTTCCTTTTTGATACCTAGGGATCAAGAAACTACAGCGATGGACCAGTATGTTCTGCTACCTGCTTTGGTAAATAAACACAATTTATCATAACACAGCCATGGCCATTCATTAATGCCCTTCCTATGGTTTCCTTCATGCTACAATGGTAAAGTCCAGTAGTTGAGATGACAAATTTGTGGCTTTTACTACCTGGTATTTTGCAGAAGTAGCTTAAGACATGTTTGCTTTCCAATATGTTCAATAATTGCCCAGTGGTTTTGCGTCATCATTTGTCTAAGTATTGTTTTTAATACTTCTATAACACTGTGAACTCTATGGTGGCAGAAACATTTCTTTTGCTTTTTCTCTTTTAAGTTTCATTATTCTATTTCCTAGCACAGTACCTGAATTATAATGAGAAAGTTTCTTAAATCATTTTCATCCATTTATGTTAGTAAAAAAAAAATCCATAAAACCTCCACAATCAATTAGATAACTATGGATATAATGAATAAAAGAAAAACAAAGAAAAAAATATTTATGGAATAATAGGAAAATGAGATGTAACCAAGGCACTGTGCTTTAAGCAGAAAATGAATAAAACATAAAAGCAAGTAAACACGGTTTCAGTAATCTACAAAGGAAAGGCTCCTGACATGTTCCCATTTGAGCAATGCCTATGATGAAGTACTTGTTATTTCTCAGGAAGTAAGACGGTATTGATGTAGCCAGCCCTTGCATTGATATATCAAAACAGTGGGAGACTTGCTCAGAATTTTGTGAAATTCACCTTAAAGAATACTTTATTCATTTAGCAAATAGCTTCTTGGAAATGTCTTTTTGTGAGGCAGCCTTGTTCTATAAGGAACAGCAGGAATGTAAAGAAAAAATACATCCAAAGACAGTTGTGTTTGCACGGCTGTCAGAAAGCGTTACTGCTAAGAACTATTTCTGCTTTCTACAGAGTGTATAGAAAAAATACCTATCAGAATAAAAATTGTAAATTCTCCAGATAAAAGTCTATTGTGGAGGAAAGGTGTGTTCACACTGGCATGATAGCTTCAAAGCCTCAATTGGAGTCTCTATATCTATAATTTACTGAATTGTTGAATAATATGTTATGTGTCAAATACCTTAGACAAGGCATTGTAAATACTTCATTGCTTTAAAATTTTGTCACAATTATATGCATACATGTTAGAATACAGCTTAACAATGTTTTGAAGCAGCAAAACAAATATATATATTTGTCTAATTCTCTCACACACACAACAGGGTCAAGATTAAGTCTTCCTCATGACACTAGAACAGTCTGAATCTTGGTCCATAGGTCTCCTAGTGCTATAAAAATGCTGAAAAAAATTGTTAGCTCATGGCACAAATTAGTTTTGGGTATGTGTGTGTTACGTAATTTAAAAAGATGGTTCTCAGTATTTTTAATAAGTTAATGAATTGTGAAAGAACTGGATTCATATTTAAACAAACCAATAGTCATATCCAAACAAATATATTTTTCTTCTTACTTCCAATAGGATTTTTAGTTTCCTGCCATACCCAATTCTTCAAAATTTCATTGATGTCTCCAGGCCTTGTGGTTAACCAGATGCAATTGTGGTGTGTGGTGTGTGGTGTGTGGTCTGTGGACAGAATTGTAGAGGGTTAGACTGGGGAGTTAGAGAAGGACTCAAAGCTGTGATACAGATTTGCCCTTAATTCTGTGGCCTAAAGAGAAATTACCCAGATATTTTGTCATATAAAGTCTTCCCCATCCCCTAATGCTAAAGCAAAAGCAAACATTTTATTCCAGGCAGAAGCCAAGAGAAAGATAAAAAGGCTTCTTCACTGCATATCTCTGAAAGAGCCAGTTTAAGTTTTTTCCCCCTAGGACAGCAGAATCAAGAGTTGTGGATAAGTGAGGAGTCCCACACCGATTTGTGGATGTGTGATAACAACCATGTTCTTTTCAGAAATAAAGATATGTCAGGAGTGGATATGTTTTCTCCAGTTTGGGGCTATTCATATCATCCTTGACAGGTGGCAGAAAAGCACGACAATTAAGATTCTGGGCTTTGGAAAAAAAATCTTTTGACTTTATGTCCACTTACTGCCACTTCTCTGTGCCTTAGTTTCCTTATATTTGTAAGAGGATTTTGGAAAGTAGCAGGGGATATTCAAAGAGGTTATTCATGCAATATGCTTGGCCGCTTAGCTCAGATCTATGCATGTAAAAAACTATCAAGCCTTAAGTAGTTGATTAGCATCTCAAGCACTACTAGTTTCCATTGATCCTCTGGGAATGGCAACCACTGTGTCCTCAAGATTTGAGGAGTCTGTCCAAGGGGTGTATCTGTGGGTCTCATGATGGACTCTCATAGGCCAGAGCTTTCCTCACTAGCTCAGTGTGACCACTGACTGCAGTGACAAGGTAACACTTGGTAACTCTGATGACATATGTTGGCTGTGGCTAGAGCCTGGAGTTTTTGTTTGTATTTTAATCAAAAAGTGGCCCTTTTCTCAGAAAGCTGTAAGATCTGGATGAACACTTTCAAAACAATGGGAGAGAAGGCAGTTAGGGGATATATATATTTTTTTTTTGATCTGAATTTTTAACAGAGACCTGTATCTCGGGAAGTGCAGCCAGTAAGACAAGCACCACTACCTGGCTGAAAAGATAGCCTCCAAGTAAATGAGGAATTGGATCCTACTGACAAATGAAGACTTTAGAAGTGACAAAGACAGAATTGGGTCTGTCAGAGCAGCGGGCAGAGTGAACTCAGGGAAGATGAGTGCTGAAAGCGGTTGAAAGAGGGCTTCATTAAGATCTCTGAAAACACCTGCTGGTCTCCTGGCTGTATTCATATAACTTGGAGGGTTGATTCTTTCTCTTGCATTTGTATCTATTACTCCTTGTGACCCTTGTTGTCGAGTTTTTGAGGTCTTCTGGCTTTGCTATTGTCTGCTCTTCCTCTTCCGCCTAATAAAGCATGAGTTATTCGACCCTTCCATGCTACTGTCTGAGAGCACAGGCGTATCCTAAGGTGCCCTGGCATCAGGAGGGAGAGAAATGTGAAGCTGATAAAGGCTCACATCGGAGAGTCCTGCGAAGTGAGTAGGCAGAAGTGATAGGATCCCAGAGTGACCTGATAAAAGGATAATTCCTTCAACTACGAACCATACATCTTAGACAATTTGGAGAAAGATTTCTTTATGACTGAACAACTGCATGAAAGTAGACAAACAGCATCCTGTGTTAACTGTTTGGTCATTCACACCCACCAGCATATACAGGCAAAGCAGGGTGCAGGCATTCAAGGCAGCGAGTATTGAGCATACGAAATTATTCAGCTGGATGTTAGGAGAGGTGCAAGCCCTTGCCTTACGAAAGTCTTAAGAAGAGACAGAGTAGTGGAATGAAAAGAGTATGAATCTTCAGAATCAGCAGATCTAGGATTGTGTTACAGCCTGCCACTTACTAGCTGCGTAACTAGGGTAACTAGGACCCAATTCATTCCCCATTCTGAGCTGCAATTTCTTCATTAGTGAAATGAAGTTAATATCAGTACCCAAAACCTAACTGGACTAGGTTAACCGTAGCAGTACTGGTACTAACTAAGGTAACTGTAGCAGGACTTCATAGACTACAGGTACCCAGCAGAGTTGGATAGTTCATTTATCAAAGAACAATTTTGTTGTTGTTGCTGTTGAAATTTTAGAGAGGTTTATCTTTCTGGTGATGTCAGTAGAGAAGACCTTGATGTAACAATGCTTATATTTCACACGTTTTTAGGGTAAGCACATTTTTTGTTGTACTCTACAAGCTGATATAGGAAACAAAACCACAAGCAAACAGGTAAATCAATCTTAGAAAAATTGCCATACACTTATAATGGGGGGGGGGATTTCCTACAAAGCTTTGCTTTGGGTCAACAAAAATGATACTTAAACATATCAGGATACGATGTATAAACAGGTAATTTCATGATGAGATGTTAGTAAGAATAACTGTCCTGTTCTCAGGGACTTATTCTTTTGGTCATGGAATAAGGAGCACAACAAGAATAAGAGCACAGATCCCACCCCACCAAATTCAGAATCTTACCTATGGGACCAAGTTGAGTCTAGTATCAGAGGAAGGGCTTTCTTAGTAATTCCATTTCTTGGTCTCATTCTTGATCAATTTTTCCACAAAAAAGAAGATGACTCCTGCTAACTATAATTGATATCAAAGGGAGTTAACAAAAATCAGTCTAGAGAGAAATTGGGAGATTTTCTAGAAGAATCATCATAATGATTTTTCCTGGCTACCACCAAGCCAGGAAATTCTTGTTAGCCTATTGTGGAATAATTATTTCCAGTTGCTTTTAAAAAAAACTTAAGTGATTGGCCTCTTAAAATTTCTTTTGGGAGCTCATTCACCTATATGAGGGAGCTATTAGGAAGTCTTTCTTGTTATAATATGTCTGGTTCAATATCTTGATAAAAACTCTTCTTTACTCAATTTCTTTTATTTCCATAAATAAATCAACTAAACTAAAAAGTAAAACAAAATTGATTTGGAGGTGGAATTGTTTGTGGTTGGGAGAAAATTTAGGAGTGGGGCAAGGCCACAGCGTGCTCTAGAAAGCAAAACAGAAGGAATATAGGAAGAAAATTCCGCAGTGATTACAAGTAAAGATAGATCTGAAGAGGCAACTCTAGCCTAAAATCAATAGCAAATTTCCTCCCTTCTTTCAGGCTCTCACTGAGCTGAAATGTGTCTTGAGACATGGATTTCAGTAATTTCTACAGATTTGGTCAATTCTCAGGTAGTTAACTTCACATTGATCCAGGTAAAAAAATTCCATGGCTATCCATGCTGAACTGTATAACCAAAGTTTGAACAAAAGCCCAGTAGGGGGTGGTTAGGGTAGGTGAATGGAGGAAGAGGCTTATTCCTCCTGCACATAGTAACATAGCTCTCACTATCCTGCAGACCCTCTTTCAGTCCCCATCCCCACCTTAGGGCTATCAGCTTCTGAGCTCTGGATTGTCAGAGAAATAGATTTCTGAAACTCACTACAAAAGGGCAGACGGGCAGCTCAGAAGAAAGTTCTACAATCTCTTATCCCCAAAAGAACCCGATTTATCCCCCTTCTTATCAAACTGATCAAGACCAGATGAATGTTGCAATTTTAAAAGCAGCTGATGAAATTCAAAGATTCTTTGGGAAATGAATTGAAAAGAGACGAAATGTTAAAAGTATTACTCTAGGTGGCTTTGTGCCACCTAAAAGCAGCCACATTGAATCTGTTCTGGAACTACCTACAGTCACTATAACCCAAGCAAATTCTAGTCTGGTCACCTCCCTGTTTGAAAGGCTGCAAGAGCTTATGCTTCTTGCAATAAAATACAGAATCCTTAATGTGATCAACTGCTAGACTGTGCCCAACCCAGTTCTTGTCACTCCAGCCTCCCTTAGGTCCACCTTCCCTGCATTCTGTCCAAGCTGGCTGTCTCCTGTGTCCTAAGATGTATTTACAGTCATAACATATATGCCCTACATGTTTCAGGGGCCTCCCTTTGTTTTAATCCCTTTACATTTTACTGCCTTGCCCTCTCGGATTTATGCAATTAATTCATACATTCTTGTTAGATCTTTGTATTATTTTCCAGGAAACATCTTCTGACCCCCTTACCCACAGACAAAGTTAATTTCAGCATCACAGACCTTCCTCCACCCTGTTCTTTCCCTTTAAAGAAGCTGTACCTGACAAGCATCACACACATAGATATGTCTTCCTGATGAGAGAGCAAACTCCAAGACGGAGTATCCAGCTCTGTGAACAAAAATGCTTGTTTGCAGTTCTCTTGTTTAAAATTCCCAGGACAGTAAGAATTGTCGGCCAGCACTCTGTAATGCTCTATTGCCCTGATCCTCTCCCTTTTCAGTTGTTTTCCAGAAACAGTGGACCCTCCTTGCACTAAAGTATCATCACAAAGCCTTCCACTATACCATTGTTCAGAGAAGTCAAAATAAGCGACATTACACTACA
Source organism: Galagoides demidoff (assembly GCA_963574575.1). Lineage (NCBI taxonomy): Eukaryota > Metazoa > Chordata > Mammalia > Primates > Galagidae > Galagoides > Galagoides demidoff. The sequence goes on from CAUYQV010111900.1 coordinate 7,122, forward strand.
GATCTTGTTCAAGGAGTCCCTATACAACCCACTCCCCACAACTCACATGCACATGAGAGCCAATGGACAGCCAATATGAACCCCTAGCTCATCATACTACTGAAATCTCTCCTCTGGGGGGGCTTTTCTGCCATTTTTTGATCATGTGATATATATGACAGTATAGTTTCTCACTGCACTTGCACGCCCTACCCTCCACCCCAAATGTAATGGTGCTCTCACTTCACACATTACTCATGCATTAGTCATATGACCTCTAGAAAAATTCCTGGCCCAGTCAATTAGGGAGGTATATTTGAGATGCTCCTCCCACCTAGAAGTTTAGTAGTCGTCTGCAATAAATCTCTTTTCTTCTTTAACAATCCTACTTGTCTCAGTAATTATCTTTCTGAGGGGTGAACAACAGAGGGGAACCCTCCTTTGCAGGTTCTCTAGCAAGAGCAAAAACCTTATCTCTTTGTGCATCTTGTATCTCTGGAACCCAGAGCAGTGAATGGTACACAGAGATTATACTATACATTTTTGTTTGATACCTGACTTGCATGTTGGTTAAAACAGACCCATTATAACAACATGTGAAATGCTGGGATAGACCTAATGGAAACTATTCAAACTCAGAAATATGTAGATAGGTTTTCTAAACTAGGACCTATTTCCACCTGTCTACCTCTAATTTATTTTAAATTTTAAAAACTCCAAGTGAAAAATAAATTTATTTTTTTTAAATTTTTTTTTCTGTTTTTAGAGATGGGGTCTCACTCTGTTGCCCAGGCTGGAGTGCAATACCTCAATCATAGCCCTCTGCAGCCTTTACTTCCTAGGTTCAAGCCATCCCCCTGCCTCAGTTTCTCCCAGGTAGTTGAGACTGCCAGTATGTTTCATTATGCCTGCTAAATTTTAAAAATATTTTAGAGATGGGGGTCTTACTATGTTGCCCAGTCTGTCGTTGGCTTCAAACTTATGAGTAGCTAGGATTACCAGCACCTGGCTGTATATTTTTTAAATCCACAAAAATGTTCTAAGAATCTCACAAGAGAGTCTGAATTTTGTGATAGTACCTGTTTAGAAATTACACCCCTATTCATGCACAAACATGCCCTTAACTAATACATATAATCTAATAATTCCTATTTTCCAGCACATCCTGCCCATTTTTCTCCTTAGGTTTTTCCTAGGTTTTCATGTGTTTGTATGATATTATTCGTATATAAAAATACATGTGCACACACATACTTATATATGTATATTTGGAAATCATACACAGTTATTCAACTTGTAAACACATTGAGCAGAGATCTGTATCTCTGATAAAATTTCTTTCCCTGTAGGGAAAGTTGTAACTGAACATGCATCACACAAATAAATACGTCATCCCGAAGAGACTGAGAGTACTGAACCGCTGTTTTGCGGTTCTCTTGTTTTAAATTCCCAATGAGATGAGGTCATTACCAAGCTGGGAGCAAACTATTTTCTAAAAGTTTCCAAACTGATCAAACCTGTGAATTCAAAAGAGTTACCTACTGCGTACCAGTTTTTGACTCCTGTGATTATGAGTCTGTCTCCATCCCATCCCACTTTCCTATATTCACCCTCATTCGCCTTTATCTGAGGTACTCTCTTAGCAGATAGCACCAAATTACTAGAGTTTATACAATGGTAAACACCCAGTTGAAAAGCAAACTGTATCTTCAGCCCTTGTCACAACATGTAGGCGCTATTTTTTTCTACATGCTATGAGCTTTTTCAAAAAAATTTATGGTCTTTTGGGGGACTGTGTTTCATATTTTCCCTGTAAGTTGGGAAGATCCATAATAAAAGTAAACATGCAATTTCTTTACTGCCCTCAAAAATTATCACAAGCAAGAATTACCTTGTGAGCTTTTTCTGCATTATTCTAGGAATGTGATATCTATCCCTTATAAGATTTAACTCTTCAATATATTGATGCATAGTTTTCCCAGATAGATGAGTCTTTTTAAAATAACTATTAAGTGCTTATGAAAGGTACTTCCAGAGATGTAGAGTTGAGTAGGTCTCAGTCAATGTCCTCAGAGAGGCTTCCAGTAAGGAACCATGGCAAAGGAGTATAAATACCACATGAAAACTTACTTCACCCACAGAGTCTCAGAAGTAAACTTAAGGTCACATATATGAATAGAAAATTGATTATACAGTTCTCATCTTTATTTCTCCAGCATCAAAATTGTACTACAGTGCTTGACGTAAAGTAATAATTCATTATCTTTGTTTTGTTTATTGGACATTAATAATGACAACTCAGCATCCATACAAAATGGATTGGGATAGCAAGAGGAATACAGTCACCCCACAGCCTGGTGTAGGTAGTGACCTGCCCATAAATGGGAACAGTACAAGACCCTGTACAAACAGACTGAGTCTGAATAAATGCTATTGGATGACCTCCTGCCTACATTTTGCTCCCCAGATCTTTCTTAAAGAAGGCATCTACCATTCAGTCACGAGGAGTGCTGTTGAAACAAAGAGTCTCCAGGTTTTAACCTGTAGGAAGCACTTGGTATCTTGAGTCATAGTTATGAGTTTCTCACCAACTTCCAGCAGTGACTACACAGGACAAACGTACTCAGGCTTAGCCATTTCTGTTCATGTGAGATCCTGTTGGCATATCCTTGTCCCAGAGCTCCAGAGTAGTTTGATGGAGCCTTGTCAGATCTGAACAATTTTTTGAAGTTCTTTCTGCTCTCTGTTGCTTCCTCCACTCTTGCCTCAATTAGGCATTAACAGCTTAATTAATGTAGCGCACTGCTAACTCTGTCACAATATCTAATCCCTGGAGGACTTAGCAAACATACTTTTTCCAATTACAATAATTTGAAAAGACAGTACAAAATTTAAATACATATTTAGGTATTTTCTAGAAGCTACATGATTGGTGACATGTTGGGTGATGGCTCTGATTCATACATTTATCTGTAAATATGTCTATGTGTAATTGATTATACCTATGTTAAGATAAACATAACTTCATGTCAACTTCTCTAACTCAAATTCATCGCCACATACATCATACTCATCTCCTCCCTTTGATTACCTGTAAACTCATTTCACAGTAAGAAAGCTGGCTCCCACCATCTACTATCCACCATCCATTTACTTAATTTATCAATTTCATTATACATGAATAGCAGTATCAGAATAGTTAACCTATATGCCCCTTAAAAACAATTTTATCAACTAAGGTACAAGGTTGATGGATGGTACTTTTTGATTTTAATGAGAATACATCTAATTCAAACCACTCTATCATCATCAGAATGGCAAGTCATACAATATATTAGTGAAATATTTTTGTGCTGTACTGCATCCTCTCTAGAACTTTAAGCTAACTGAAAACATCTCCAGTATTTATGTTGGTTCCTGGCTTATAGTAACTATAATATGTGCTTTGACTTAAGAATGAATAACTAAATGAATGACGGATGAGTGTATTACATTCAAAACAAAAACAATTTTATTGAATTCTGTGTTATAATTACTAGGAGTCAAAAGAGGTCTTCCTACTGCTACTGGAAATGTATCAATACGTGGGCACCAACAGCTTCATAAACTTGACAGGCACTCAGGGCCAGAAGTTCATAGTAGTATGTATTCAATTTCTGTTGCTACCAGCTAGTCTGTTATCCCGCTAAAGTTGCTTAATTTCTCTGAGTGTCAGGTTGAAATATGGAAAATGAGGTTTAAAACTGGCTTGCGGTGATCATCTGCACAGATTTTATTTTAAAGCTTCTTATATCCAACATACCCAGACCGCATATGGTACATTCTGGGACCTGGTGTTGTTTTCTTAAGTCCCCCAGGTAATTCCAGTGATATCCACAGTGGTCCATCAGTACCAAAGAAGATGTTGCTGCTTGTCAAACAGTAGACAAACTCGGGCTTTCTATCAGTGGAAATACACACAAGCTCAAAAAAGTAGATTCCATATCTTACAGAGTTTTATCTTAAGAAAATAAAAATTGTATTTTTCATACCACGAACTATGGATAGATTGTTTACATTAATAACCCAGAATGGGGACCTTATCATTAAATAGCAGTGAAGCTGAGGGGGAAAGGGGAAGGCTCACAGTGAAGAGAGGGGGAAGTGGGAGTTCAGGGTGAGACAGGGGCCGTGTGGGACCTTAGCTAAGAAAAGTGCCGGCAGAACCACCAGAGTCTTTCTTAAGGAAAGACATCTTTAAATGTAAGGAGATTTGGCCACTGAAAAAAGAAGCTTCCAAGGGCAGAATTTGGAAGGAGATTATGTGTATTCATGTAATCCTGCTGTCCTTGAGGAAACATTTGGAAGGAGCTGGAGTTGCAGGGCAGCAGTGGTTGACTAAGGGAAGACAGAGGCTGGAAAAATGCCTTCCACCCAGGAGAAGGCAAGGTGATAGGCAAGATTCCAAGGGGAAAAAATGAGCACAGGTGAGGCGGGAGTGTGGGTTATGGAAGAGCATAAAGAAGAGATGTAAAGAGATTTAATACATCGATTTGCATTACTCAAAATACCTCTTTCCTGGACTGATGTGAGTGCTTGGGAATGACAACCTGGTATAAGTTTTTAGGGGCGGAGCTGTCACTGATGCTAACTATCTGAAGCATGAGCATCACGAAAGCTCGAGATTAGGAACAAGTGCCATGTGGAAGAAGGTAGTAAAGATTCCTCTGGGGGAAAAAAAAGCCATTGAATTTTGGAGATCTGAGACTCTCAGTTTAATTAATAAAGAGGAGGCACCATACAGCAGTCTCGGGAGAGACTGTAAAGCAATACCTTTAGGGAGAACGAAGGGAAAATACTTGCCAGTTGTTCGTATTAGTTCTCTCTTAGCCAGTGCTCAAGGAGCTGACCTACATGGCCTGTGGGCCAGACAGACTCAAACCCCCCAAAGCTGCCTCTGTGGGTTCAGAACTGTCAGAGGGAGCTCAGGCCAAGGTGACTGGCATGTCTGTCAAGCTGTCATGTTGTCTGCGATTTTTCATTTTGCTAAATTAGAGACAAAACAGATGCATTTCTGAAAGTGCCTGAAGCATTTCAAAATGAGAACAATGTTCAATCTTAGCCCAAGTAGTGGACAGAGCAGTAGGATTTAAGATTTCAGTTTTCTATATCTTAACCTTTTTAAGCAACTTTTTTTTTTACTTTTCTTTATTCATCCTATCTTTCCTATTATTGAGATTTTTTTTCCCTTCAATCTCTCTCTTGTTCTTTTCCTTTATTCTGTGAGATGAATATAGGTTTGAAACCGCTGATATCTCAAAACGAAGGCCTCAGAAGCCAAGTTTCTGTCTGCCCTCCTGTCTCTTTACCCTCAACTCTTCCCCACAGCAAGCCATAGAAAATAGAAATCCTCTTCCCCATGGTGGTCATAGAGAGCAGAACTTTTTCTCAAAGCCAGTCATCAATCCTAAAAACATTAACCCTCTCCCACCTTTTTATGTAATAGCTGGCCTTAAAGAGATTAAAAACCTCCTTGCGGAAGAATCCAACCCTATACCCAGGATAAAGACACACTTTCTCCTGAGAAGACATGTGTACCCCATACAGACAGACAGGCCTTGCTGAGTTTCCCTGTCAGTGTCAGTCTATTTTCATTAACTCAAACCTTTTTTGTCTAATCACATTTCTCCGTGGCTGTCCCTATTTCCTCAACCATAACCATAAAATCAGATCCTAATGTGAAGGCTCCCATGTTATGTAAAACTATGATCAAATGAATTTGACACTTTCCTTTTGTTAACCTGTCTTTGTTACAGGGATGTCGGCTGTGACCCTTAGGATGGAGAGAAAGGTGTTATTCTCTTTTCTCCCCAGCAATAGTCAAAGCCTCTTAAATGTCCAAACCTTCCAGGTGAATATCTGTCTAAAAATACAGGGCTCATTAACTCCCTGACTTCCTCATCACCTACATGAACAGTCAGAGCTTCTTTCTCATCTAAGCTTCATCCCTTGAAATGTGAACCTCTTCTTCCTTCACATCTCCCCCACCTCCTTTTTCTCCCCTCCCCATCTGCCTTCTTGAATTCCAGTTTTTCCAGACCTCTGAGGCATCAATACACTTTTGGGTGTCCTTGGTCTAGGCCATTCCGTTTACCAGGACAGGCTGGGCAAGAGGCCAATGACTTACTTTAATAGGAAGAATGTATTTTCTAGTGATTCATCACTTCCGCCATAAATTAGGGAAACACATTTCTGCTGAGACTAATGATTTATTAAGAAGACTTTCAAGCAGTAAATCCTTTCTCTTCCCATTCTCTAGGCAGTAATGGCAATGTTCCCGTTACAGAGCAATAGGAGGCTGACCTTTACAGAGGTGACAACCTTCCTACAAAACAGTGACACTTGCAGAAGCCACAGTGGGAGGAGGCCTTGAGGAAAGTCAGCAACCCTAGTTTCAAGCCGTGACTCTCATCTCTAATAGAGCAGTGTGTTCTGGCTAAACAGGCTGGGATCGGGTGACAGAGCAATGGCTCCTTAGAGTAACTGGGCCAGTTATTAATTTTTTACCTGTCAGCTTCAAACCTATTCTTTTTCCTGCTCCGTGTTAGCAGAGCTGAATTCTGAGAAATGCATTTTCATTTATTTTTAAATAAAGACTACCTATAAAACCCTTCAACCAGTTCCCTAAATATTTAACATCTTTTATATAACCAAGGCATAATTACAAAAGCTGAGATGAAGAATCATAGAATGCTATTAAATTATCCACACATCTTATTTACATTTTGCATGGAGGTAGGGGGGTTTATAATGAAGTACAAAGGTACCAAAGGTCACCTTTTCTCCACTACAATTTCCCCAGTGGCTTTCAACTCCTGTGTGAAAAGTAGACAACGAATATCATGTTATATGATTAAGAGTAACACCTCCAGATGCTATGATTGTACTTATTTTTCACAGCGGCAATCAACATTTAGTTAATTCCGTGTACGGAGACCAACCCATCTGTCAGAGCATGTTAGTGAGCATTTATTTTGATCATTAGCAAGTCTTAAGCCATTAATCATGGTAGTGTTAATATATTTGGCTCCTTTGAAATAAAGTACCCAGAGGTAATATGTCACTCCCCTGAATCCATTGCTATTATCGTTATCGATAGAAATTTATTACTAAGTTTAAAAATGAAATATTTTATCAAAGGTTGTTGAGTGTGTAGAGATTAGCAAATTAGAAAAGGAAAATTGCTTTGATTGTAGAAGTTTGACTTTCCTTGTTGAATGGATTTTGAACTTCTCCTTACTGGGGAATCTTTTTTTTTCAATAGCAAATATTTAGCCATTCAACATTTATTGCATAACAGGTGGTGCTCAAAAATTGATCTGAAAGGAGTTTTATTATTTTGTAAAATTATATGCAGGTAAGACCAACTGGCATACTACTGGGATCAAATTGACATACATTTCCTCAAACACATCCACACTACATTTTGACTGATTTACTTGGCAAGAAAAATAGTTTCACACAACATATCTGGGTTGATCATCGTGACCATCCACAGGAAAGCAATGAAGTCTATTTCAGTGTTTACAAGACAACTTGCATCAAATAGTGGTTAGTTTTACTTTGCCTTGATTTATTAGGGAACCATTTAATGACCTACACCTAGAATCCTACGTAATTGCCACATGTATTTCACATAATAATTAAATATACAAGGCTTGATCAGGACAAAATTGGGGCAGCATTTACACATTTTTAAAAAAGTTAATACTGTATGTTTCTATTTTTAAGGTACTCACTATATGAATTGTATTGGTATGAGCTGGGTTTATTAATCAGTTTAAACTTTTCCCCTCATTTTTCGTATTTGCTCATCTCTGAGCTCTGATGCAGGTAATCAGTAAGTTGGTAGCATGGGGCACACTATGCTGTGTTGGATTTGTAGGTTCCTTGGAAGTCAGATGGTTGAGGAATCTTTTAATTCTATTGGTTACAAAATTCATTCAGAGTTGCCTAAGGTCATGCAACTAATAAGAGGCAGAGTCGAAATTAAGATTCAATTCTCTAGTCTTCCAGTTCTCTTCATTATTAATTATTGATAAAGGAGTTTTAGTTGACATTTAGTAAATTCTGACCCATGTGATACATTGCACAGGTATATTTCACACGTCTAAGGTAAAGGACATGCCTAGAGCTCAGACTTTAATTCTACAAAAGCAAACTATGTCACCTAATCATACGTACCCCCATATTAATCTAAAATTTTAAGAAGAGATATATGTACACACACAAAAATAGTAAGTCAGTAATTTATATTCAAAAATGTAAAGAACCTACTATGTGTTAGGTACTTATGATATAATAATTTATAAGATAAGCATAATTCTTGGCCTGTCAGGATTTATAATAAAATATGGGATGCTAAAATACAAACTAATTGTACTGAGCATATATAGGATGGTCTTTAGCAAAAACTTAATAGGATTGAGTGGTAATTCAGCAAGGCCACTTTAGGGGAAGTGTAGAGAATGTATTAGAAGAGTTGGGGTAGAGTCAGAGAGACAGACAAGAGATGGTAGTAGTGTAAACATGAATAGCGATAGCTTGGTTTCACAGGAAAACAAGGTTTCCTGCAGGACTTGGGTGAGGGAAGCAGCTTTGGGCAGAAGCGGATGTTGAACAATGATGTTGCTAAATCAGAAGTCTCGGGGAATTCTGAAGTCAGAAACAGCCTGTCAGAGATGTTTTAAATTAAAGCAAGAATGTTGGAATTTTGTACCACATACTGACCAGTCATAGGATATGGCCTGTGCCAGAGGATAAGCTTAACATTGGATGAGACATCAGCCCTCAGCTTAGAACAGGTGCAGAGGAGAGACACACATGGGAGCCCTCATCAGGAAGGACTTGTGGAAGCCAGGGGTGACCAAGCTCTGCAGGAGAGACTCGGATTTTGTGCCCAGGTATCCACTGCAGTAGGGATGGAGAGGCTAGGGAGATATTTAAAAGGCTGACATGTGGTATTTCCTGGGATACATAAAGTGATTGAGAAGAAAGAAGAATGGATGACGTATTATCTGACTTGAACATCATTACTGATGATGTTGCTGATGTAATGATTTTGGTTGTGGTGCTGTACTTAAAAAGGGGAAGTGAGCAGAAAAAGTAAATCTTGATGGAGACATAGAATGTGGAATTACCAGAAATAAGTATAGTTATCCACCAAAGTGACGGGTGGGTAGATGAAAGAAATGAGGAAAAACGGTGGGAAAGAAAAGGTAGTTGGTTATAACAGTAATCTGGAAACATCAGTAGTGAATCTCTTTTAAAACATACTTATGAATCATAGACATAGAGTTGGAAGAGGAACTAATGCAGCATTTCAAGAAAGAGAAAATGTTTAGCCCTGTTTAACGATGCCCAGAGTTTGAGGAAAATAAGAATTTTAAAAAGCCAACTAAATTTAACAGTAGGGAAGTTATTGGTGACCAAGAAGTGAAGTAACAGTACAAGAAAAATTAATGAAAATGATTACATGGAAATCTCAATTGTATTCCTTAAAATATGGTCTCTATGAAGAGAAGTGAAAAACAAAGCAAGGACGCTGAGGGAAATACCAGACCCGGGGAGGTTTTATGTTATTTTATTTTGTAATGTGTATTTGAAAGGGTAGGAAAGAGTGAGGTATAAGTAAGATGTCAGGCCTCTAAACAGGAGGCCGAGGTGGAATATAACACCCAACAGAGTGGTTAGACTGAAGAGCAGAGATGCATTTTTCATTTTAACCGGAGAGAAAGTTGAGACAATGTGTATCAAAGGTGGCTGCTTTATTGGTTATAAGTTAGTGAAAGTAATAAGCCGTAGAATCTAAAGTCAAGGGAGAAGTCAGATAGTGGTGACATCAAATAAAATGAGGGTTGAGAATTACAAAATAAAATAAAATAGGTCTGTTTCTAATGTAGTCTTTGTGCCCCTCTACCAGACCAGTAATTTTTCCAAAATCGATCTCATCTTTCTATAAAAGATGCTGAGTTTTAAGCTGCTGGTCCTGGAAGCCATGGAAATCCAGGCTCAGCAAGTGCAGGATGATGAATCCATACCAGGCAGCATGGGTGCTCGTTTCCATTCTTCCTCAGCGTCCTTTCCATAGACCCGCTCGTGTGCAGGTTAACAGGTCCAACGTTAGTGACATCAGGATTAAACTCCCACGCCATCCATCAGATGGGTATCAGAAACAAGTCAAAGAAATCATGCATTATTTTTCACGCATAATTTACTATGAAACAGAGATTGGAAGGAAGACGTGCAATTTACTACTTATAAGATATTATATAAGTCAGTTAAACTTTCTGATTTTCAGGCTCATTGTCTACAACCTTAGAAAACTAATACCTTTTATTTAGTGCTATATTTAGAATAAAATTGAATTGTACCTGGGAAAATTGTACCTGGAATATCAATCTCAAGCAATATCCCTTCCAAAAGTGAGAGAAGATTGCAAATGCCACATCCACCTTGTCAATAAAACAAACAAACAAAAAAAGGAACAAAGAAAGAAGAAAGGAAAGAAGGAAGGATGGAAGGAAGGAAGGAGTACTCCCATAGGACATCAACTAGTAACACACTTTCGATTAGCATGAAGTCCATTCAAACTTTATTAATCAAAAGGGGAGAATCATAATGACATTACAGTGCTGTCTTGTGCAATTCAAAGATGGGAAAACTTCAAGATAATGAGGACGAGTAGGACCAGGGGTGACATCAGCAGCCTTTCTTTATGTTCTTTGTACATGCCCCAATTTCTACTTATTTCAGTTTATTTTTCTTCTGTGCACAATTCTGATAAAGACAAAGAAAAAGAAAGGGTTCCAGACCTTTGCCCTTATTCTTCAACAACTGGACAAAAAATATCAGCTCTACTTTTTTCAATGCCAAATACAAATCTTGAAAGGAAAAAGCAACATATCTTAGGTTGGTTGCCTCTTGGTGATCAGGGTGAAGGTTCATCTGACTAAAAATGGTTACTTCTTCATTGGTCATACACATAGATATAAGTAGGGGTAAGAGTAAAGTGTGAAGTATGAGCCATTTTCTACAGAAGTAGGGAATAAAATATAAATGTAATGTTTAGAACATGAACTCTAAGGTCCATATAAATTTTTTATATCAATGAGTATGTAATCATTTATGTCATATAATGACATCTATTCTCCTATAGTATATTATATTTTTTGTAAATTTCTCTAATTACCATCTATAAGATTCTTCTAGTTCATTTGATTTATAAGGTAAAAAAAAGTGGTTTTTCTTGACATCTGGTCAACCAATCTCCTAGCATATAGATCCGCAGTTCTTAACCTTTGGGTTGCAACTCACAGGAACTGTATTAAAAGGCTGCAGCATTAGGAAGGTTGAGAACCACTGATATAGACAAACCTAGGGAGATACAACCACATGCGTGTGCCTATACATCTCCTTCTATATTCACCTCTGAGTCCTGGTCATCTTTTCATGTCTTCTTACTAGTAGCCAAGGTCAGCGTTAAATCTCTTTGAGAAATAGTGTCACTCTGCAGGACACCACAAAGGAAGAAAATCACTTCACCCTGACTTATCTATAGAAGACACCAAAAACTTTCAACAGCTTCTCTAATACAAAATTGAATAAAAGGTATAATTAAAAAAATGGTAAAAATTATCTTTGTCAGATAGATCTTTGTACATGTTCCAAAGCATCCATGATCTCAACTTTAGGACCTCTAACTAGGTCTTTACTTCAGCTGTAAAGGTATCTCTTTAGGCCTTAGCATGAATTTCTCCCTCACTTTGTCTAAGTTTCTGTTCAAATAGCACCTCTTCAAGATCTTCTTCAAGGCGATGAGAGAAACCAAGTCATCTTCTTGTTCAAAGTCACCAGTGGAGCTAATAAACCTTAGAGAAAACTGAAGCCAAAATGTAGCATTGGAATATCAATATCAGGCAATATCCCTTCCAAAAGTGAGAGAAGAATGCAAATGCCACATCCACCTTGTCAATAAAACAAACAAACAAAAAAAGGAACAAAGAAAGAAGAAAGGAAAGAAGGAAGGATGGAAGGAAGGAAGGAGTACTCCCATAGGACATCAAAGTAGCTATGTAGGTGAGGAAACAAGATTTAAATTATTGCACTAGTACATTAATTCTGGAGATGTATAAAATGTATATTCATAGTTTTCCTCTTGTGACTGAGAGTTTATGAAAACAGCTACTGTAACATAAAAAAAAAAAACAATAGCAAAGCAGACTCACTATGAGAGAGACAAGTCTTGGCCTATAAAATAAATCGGGTAATTGGTAAAAAGCCCAAGAATTATCCTCACTCCTTTTTGTGGGAGAAAAATCTAAGTATTGGAATGAGGAAGGAAGGAAACTAATAAGGCAGGCAAAGATTCAGACATAGAGGAAAATAACATGCAAGAAACAGGGACGTTTCTCACAAGGGGTTAGGCAAGGGCAAATACACATTAAATGAAGAGGTATAATTCTCTCCTAAGTATTAGGGAAGACCTTTCTGCTCTAATTTCTTATTGACTTTACTTCAGAAAACTCTTAAGTTGTGTTCTCTTTCTTTGAAACGTATGCAAGTCTTCTTAAAACTAAGTAAACCTCTTGCCAGTTTTAACTCTTAAAGATGTCTTTTTCAGGAATCTGAGAACCAAGTCTTTGAACTGCATTTACTCAGGAAGACCGTGTTCCCAGCTCCCAATGTCTAGGAAGGTCACAGCCTAACTTCCATAGATGCAGAACACCCTAAAGTACAAACTAACTGCTGTCACAAACAAATAAAAAGCTTATTTTTTCTATGAAGAAAACCAATCTCCCAACACAGATGGACATCCCAATTACTTGGTACATTTGTGTGATAAATGGCGCTGCAGGTCCTCTTACTCAGGAACTAGTCATTGTTTACCTTGAAAACATACATGCAATGGATTGTATCTGCTCAGCTACATGAAAAGTAGATTCCTCTCAGTTCTGTAATCTTTTAGCAAATTGCCTGTCATGTGCCTCAGTCTCTGATTTAATGCTTCTTCAATTGTTTTATTTCTCCTCTACCTTTGTGAAGAGGTTTACCAAGTCTGGGAGAGATTTTGTTTTTAATTATATTTCATCAACATGTACAACTATAGAACAATTATGAAAGAACTTTAGGAGGACTTTAAAGACAAGAGGAAATGACAACAGAAGGAGATGAAGGGGAATAGTCCAGACAGAGATAAGGTTAAAAAATCAGTACCAAAGTCGACCTGATAAATGAATTAGAATAACAGGAAACAGAATAGTTACCACAAGAAATAAAATTACTAATATACAGGAAAAGCTTAAATAAAACAAGAACAAATACACATGGAGTTTATACATTAGGAAGAAAATGATGGAAAAATTAATCTCAGGTAAGAAAATATGATATCTATGAAAAAAGATTTTAGGAAACAGAAGATTTATGTTGATTCCACATCTTTGCTATTATTAATTGTGCTGCAGTAAATATTTGAGTACATGTGTCTTTTTGATAAAATGACTTTTTTCCCCTTTGGGTAAATACCCAACAGTGGAATTGCTGGATCAAATGGTAGGTCTACTTTTAACTCTTTGATTTATCACCATATGACTTTCCACAGAGGGTACACTAGTTCACAGTTTTGTCAACATTGCATAAGAGTTTCTTTCTCTTTGTATCCATGCCAGCATTTATTGTTTTGGTACTTCATGGTATATCTTGGGGTTTGATAACATTTATCTTAATTTAAGCAATTACTACGGTTTGTTCTCATAATTTAAGTGAAATTACATGTTATAATTTTTGTAGTATTTTTATAAAAATGTATATCATTTTATAAAAATTTAATATCAATCTTAGATTTTATGAACATGGATATATCTATTTGCACACTAAAATACTTAGAGAGTTGTCTGAATCATGTTCACTTTATGTAAATAATTTACGTTGAACTGAAATTTTATTCTAATTTATCACAGAATGTTTTTTCTCAGTGATGAACATGTAACTTTTAACAATAAAAGCAAAAAATAGACACAATTTTATATGATTAATCCTTGGAATTGAAATATGGAATCATCTTTTTTCTTTTTTTTTTTTTAATATATCACACATAACTAAAGTTCCCCTTAACTATGTCTCTTTACACCTAGGACCTTTCCAGAGATATTCAATGTTATTTTGATGTTCCACCTTTCAGATACATTTCAGATACATCTACATGTAGATGTACACATGCATACGGGTACATGTATAAATTATGATTTGTATTTACTCAATTTCAAATTTCTCATGTCCTATGATTGCCAATTTCCCTCAACATAAATTCCTACAAAATTTATGGTGCAAAAAATTATATCATTTTATAATTCTATCTCATGCTTTTTAACAACTGGATAATGTTCAGTAATATGGATTTATTATCATTTATTTTTGATTTCTAATTTCAGCAATCTCCTATATTTTTCTGTTATAAAAATGCAATAATTAGCATATTTGTAAAAGTTTTCGTGGGCAAAGCTTCAGATTCTAAGGAATGTACATTTGTCAATTACGAGTTCCTTTATTCCTTGAAGATACAGTGTTAATACTCCACATTGTTATCACTTGGAACTAGTTCAAGACTCCTTTTCATAAGTTCTAATTTTAACAATTGTCATCATATCATAGCTGGCCATAAGGTGCTTCTGTTACATATGCCAAAAATGATTCAGGGCAGAGGCCTTCCTAAGAGAATCAACAAAAGAAAAGAAAAATAGAGGGAAATTTTTAGTTATACGTAGAATAGCATATACAATTGTGTAATTGAAGACAAGCAATGTATCAAATCTGGCCAATTCTTTTTGTTGTTGTTGTTTTTCTCCCCCCTTTTGGAGTCTTGCCATTTTTCCCAGGCTGGTCTCAAACTCCTGATCTTAAAAGATCCTCCCACCTCAGCCTCCAAGGAGGTGACAGGTAGCACCACCCTGCCTGCCAACCTAGTTCATTAAAGAGTAAGTTGGAGATCTTTGAAGACATTCTTGGCAGAGGTTTGTAAAACTGTTGTTTTGAACTGAGTTTTCCCCACTGGTTCCCCTTCAAACCAGGAAGCCACATTTGGGTTAGAGTGATAAATTTCCAGACTGCTCCTGAAGGAACAGATATACCACTGAGTACTATCCAGCCATAAAAAAAAAAAATAAAAATGGTGAAGTAATATTTTTCACCACTTTCACAGAAAGGAAAAGGATGCTTGCACTAGCAGAGAGCAGCCATCACCTTGAAACTGTCTCGGGAGAAGACTTCTGAGTGCGGTCCACTCGGCAGTCAGCAGCAGGACAAGCTCATGCTCTTTGTGAACACATTAATGTCCTGGACCTTTTATTAGAAAAGAGCTCTCCCTCTGTTATCTTCATGAAACAAATCACTGGACACTGGTGTTTTTGCTTTTTCTTTTTTGCTTTCTTTTCTTTTTCACGCAGCCCTGCATTATGCATGTGTATGTAGAGCCGAGATGGAAACATAAAGGTATGACCCTTTCCTCATAAAACCTATAAGATAGATGTGTATACATAAAACAAGGAGTTCATGACCCTGAACTAAACTCCTGGTAGGTTATTTGGCTCAAAAACCTCATACCACTTTTTTTACTGTTCCATTTTTTCTGTTGACTAGGATGGGGCTTAGAGTTGGGACCTGTAAGAGGATGTCAATAAAATATTACACACATACTTGTTGTAAAGGGAATATTTTCTGTTTCTGAAACGATTCATATTTTTTAAAAGAAAATTAGGCATGAAAGTAGGAAATATACCAAGTAGCTTGGGAAGACTCAATGAAGAACTCCTACTATGAAAATACATCACCAGACTTGTCCAATTTTATGAATAAAAATAAGTTCAAAATCTATGATTCACAATCCCAGTCATTTGTTATTTGGTGAACAGAATGTAATAAGGACTATGGAATCTGAGAAGGGGTGTGGCGTGGGCAGGGTCAGGGGCTGGCATAGGGCTCAGGTGACCGGAGCTTGTGTCTGTCTGAGCTCCCTCACCGAGTCCCACTGGGCTCTACACACACAGCGCTTCCTCCTGGACACCCGCCTCTTACTCAGGCTCTAATTCCTCCTCCACTTCTCATCACCTGTCTAAATCTTCACAACTCTCAAGACCTAGTTCTCAACTAAATCCTTTTCTAATGAATTTGAATAAGGATGATCTGCCAGGACTTCAGTACGGGGTCATAAACTGCTTGTTTTATGTATATTCATCTATCTTGTAGATTTTCTGAGAAAAGGATCATATCTTTATGTTTTCTATCTCAGGTCTACAAAATATATGCATAATGAGGGGATGGGTGAAAGAAGAAAACAAAACAAAACAAAAAAGGAAAAAAAAAACCCACCAGTGTCCAATGATTTGTTTGATGAAAATAACATATCAGGAAACATTTTGCCTGTGAGGTCTTTAGCTAAGTCCGAACATACCCAGAGTTGGGGAAAGTGAATGTTCCAGAAGCTTCCTTTCTTTCATAGTAAAGTCAGTCTACACCCTGGGGAAAAAAAAAAATCCATGGGCTAATCTGGTCCCATCTCCACCAGTAAAATAACAACCATAAGATCCATGCTCAGAAGCCAAAATCCAGTCTTTAGTTTTAGAATCTCCTAGGCTTGGCTAGGATGAGACTGCAATTTCTACAAATTCCCACCGTGAGAAAATACCAGCTGTCCTTTTTCCTTTTCCTGTCATCTCATCTTCACAGAATCGAGGACCCTTATTTTCCCTCCAGCACTGCCCATATACTCTCTATTTATCTTCAAACATCTTGACGACAGATGCCTTATCATTTTTTTTTCTGCTCCTCTCCCTTTCCTGTTTACATTCAGTGTCTTCTATTCCGTATTTATCAATTCTGTGTAGGAAAAATAAGATTGCACAAACAAAAGTACCCAAAACCATGAAAACAGAAGCTGTGATATTGAAAAAGATACCCAGAAGAGTATGAATATTCTCAGGGATGGATTAATTCATTTTTTAAGTGATGATTCCCTCCTAGGAGCTTGAATGACATGGAGGCCTAAGACCACTGATTTTGCTCCCTGTAGGTCACTTGCAGGGGGTCCAGTCCAGGCAGATGCTGCTTGTGTTTGAAGGGAGGTGCAGTTCAGTTCTCATCTCCACTGCTCTTCAGATATTTTTCCAGAAACATTCACCAACCGAGCTTCTTGGGGTCCATATGGTGACAGATGAAGGGCACCCAATGTTCTTCCTTGTGCACCCATCTATTCACACTTAATGATACATAGAACTTGCTTTATCTCTGCCTGTACATTCAAAATATTTGTTAATAATAAAATGCATAATTTCCAAATGCCCTGGATGACATTGCATTAACTGAGTATTATTTAAAAATTATGCTTCAGGGGGAAAAAAAGGTTTTAATAATTTATGCATTCTTGGCTTTTTAAATTTTCTTTTTATTGCATTTTGGCAGGGCATACTAAGTATAAATTGAATCAAATGAGACATTGCACGTTGAGTATTAATTACCTCACTATTAAGAGATCTTACAGCTTTGCATTCTGAGCTAAACAATGAGAACCTGTGAAGAAGTGGAATTTTAAAAATTGCTAGCTACTTTTACTTTTTCTAAGAACATAAATCAGCTACATGCTATGAAGTAGTTTCTTTTCATTTTTACAGTTTTACTTTCATTTTCTAACGAAAAACTGTCGGCTGAATGAGGCAAAAAACTGGACCTAGAGATGTTGCAAGGCGTATCAGATGATTCTAGGATGGAAACTTTTACATTCTCACGATAAAAAAAAAAATGTGAGAGTTGAAGATTAGAATGACCTCAGAAACCAAAGAATCTAGGGAGATTTTTAAGGCTGGTGAAGTCATTCTTGTTTAAAAATAAAATAAAATAAAATGACATCCTGAAACCTGGTAACCTGGAAAATTTCCACAACACAAATTTCATATCTTCTGGGGAGGCAAGACCCAAGGAAACCCAAAACAGTGAAAGGCATAGAGCTGGGCAGCACTGGGGGAAGAAGTATTTGGGGTTAGGGGTTTTACTCTAGTGGACCCAGAAAGCTGCAAACCTGAGAAAGAGTATATGACGCACCTTGTATGTCAATCTGTCTTGGAACAAATTTTGTATTTGACCGTGATGAAGCCTTTGTACTTGGTATACACCTTCTTATAGGGAATACCCTCACAGAATCTCTCTCCAAGGCACCTGGATTGATAACTATCAATGATGGAAGTGTTCATGATACAGCCAAAGAATCCTTGGCAAAAAATGAGATGGAGAGCAAGGAAAAGATGACTGGTAGGAAAGAAGAAAAAATTACCCAAGAGGCTCCATGTTTAAACACACGTGAGCCCCAGGCTCTACTGCTTTGTATGTGATCTATGAAAGAGTTCGCCATTGAGAGAAGGGAACAAAAAAAAAAAATCCCTACTATAACAACTTTGTTGAAAAAATTATTATACTGTAAGCATTAGAAAGTGAAATTAAATAATAAAAATACCCTATTAAGTAGAAAAAAAAAGAAACACAATTTGTGGGAGTTTGCTTATCTAGGTAATTCACAATAATATTCAGGCAAAGAATAAATAGGTTTATATACAAAGACACAGAAAATAAGTTGAACTAAATATTCCACAAATGATTTTGTACACACAACTAGAAATTGTACATGATACTCTTGGCAATGCTATCAAAGAAACGGTAAATTCTGTCAGTTACAAAAGCATGAAAAATCAACCGTCTAGAAATACACTTATTAAATGTGTGTAACAAAAGGTACCAAAGAATTCACGAAAAACAAAACATATTCCTCAAAGAACTCTAAAAGACCAAAGGAAACAGAAACGACAAAGACTTATGGCTTATAAGACTCAATTTTGTACAGATGCAGATTGACCCTGAATGAATCCGTAAAACCAATGCTTCCTAGAAGTTTTTGTTTTTGTTCTTGTGTCTGTGTGTTAGTTGTAGAAACTCAATTGATTCTAAAATTCAAATGAAAATTCGAAGGATATTGAAGCAGAAAAAGAAAGCTAAAATATGTACAGTACCAAATAGCAACATTTTCTTTAGAAAATCTCCTAGTCATGCCAAAAGGATAGATCCATGATTTTCAATCAGGGTGCCACGAGAGGATCTTAGGTGTGCCACAATAATTTTTAAAGATCATTAATTAAATTATTATCGAAAGAAGTTCAAAGCAAAGTATGTTTTTTAAATCTCTTTTTAATAAACATAATTTAAGTGTGTTGTGGAAGTTTAACTATAGGTTCAAGTGTGCTGTGAGATAAAAAAAGTTTCAAAAACATCGTGACAGATAAACAATTAAGATCACAGTGTCTAGGAAGCACCCACATCTTCAAGTCCACCAGGAGTTGGTGAAAAGGTGAACTGGAGCACAATGGGGAAAAAATTTCTAAATTAGATATAAAATATATCTATATCCCTATTTTCTTTTATACTCAAAAATCAGTTCCAAAATTGAAGTCATATATAAAGATAAATGAAAGGGCAATAAAAAATTGTAAAGAATAACCACTAGAGGGCATCATTTTGATTATAGAGTAAGCAAAGTTCTAGAACTGGAAAACTGAACGCTACTAAAACAAAAAACAAAAATATTGTCCTAGCAAGATACTAAGATGGTAATCAAAGTCTGTCAGTCATATATATGACAAAGACATTAAATTCTGATGTGTTAAGAACCTCTACAAGTCAGTAAGGAAGGTCATATACCTAATTAAAAATAAATGGACAAAAGATCTGGCTCTTCATTCACACTAAGTAAGAATATTAAATAAAATAAATACAATTAAATAAAGTCAAAATTAAATTAAATTAAATTGTCATGGAGGTGGCAAAATGGCTGAGTAAAGACATTGGTCACCTGATTGTCCCAAAGAGAAGAAATAGCTTCATTTAAGAGAGAACAGCTTAGGTGAATAGTAAAGAAAACATGCCAGAACGTAGCCTTACTGGAGATCCCAGGGCAAGAATTTGTGGAGCAGAATAAGAAGGACCAAGAACTCAGCGGAAAGGGTAGGTCGGCGCGCCTCCTTTTCTTCACCTCACACCAGTGGTCTGCCTGCTCCCAATCTGCAGCTGGCCCTTCTGCTCTGAGGAATCCAGGTGCTGCTGCCATCAGGGAACTGAGAGCTTCTTGGGAGCAGAGCACCTGGCTGTGAGCTTGCATAGGGTCCCTGACCCCCACCACAGACCTGAGCTAAGACGACCTATACACAAACTCGGTGCCTCCACCCAGTGAAGTCACAGTCCCTTAGTCTCTCTGCCACTGGACTGTGAAACCACAAGGGAACAGGAAGACCCAGGACAGCAGAATTATTCCTGGCATTCTGACCCACAGGGTGTGCTGCCCCAAAGGAACTAAGAAGTGACAAAAATCCTTCACAGGACTGAAGAAGGCAGAATGTGCTCCCTCCTGAACCGCAACATCCCTGCTCAGCCTTGGAAGTTGCCAGTGTCTTCCCCAGTGGAGATGCTCCCTTCTCCACCATTCAGGGCCTTCTCTTCCCGTGCCCTCCCCCACCGCTGCTGCTGAGCCAACCGCTGGCTAGAGAGTTGTTTCCACTCAGGACTCATCCCCCAGGGGGATGATAAACCCTGGACCGGGGAGCAGCTTCCCTACTTCTGATCAAATCATGCTCAAGCTTCCACGGAGCTTGAGGTTCATTTCCATTCCACTGAGCAGAAGCAGCAAGCTTCTTTTTCAGACAGAGAGAAAGAGGGAGGGGTGATGGAAAGGAAAAGAAAAAAAAAAGAAGCAGAAGCAGCAGCAAGCTTTTTCATGTGTCCCAAGGACAAAAGCTACCACTTTCTCCGAGGGTTGCCAGGGTTAGCAGTTTTCTCCCTGAACTGTCTCTTCTGTAACAAGACCACCCTCCATGGACACAAGTCCCTGAAACAACCACATCTCCCTCCCAGGAGCAGGGCAGCAACAACCCATAGCCAGTCTGGGAGCCCTGCACACGGGAGACCGAGTGGCCTCACCACCGCTGCTGCAACTGGGGCAGGGTAGAAGCTGGGAATCAGGCACCTGAAGGACAGAGACTGCTGTCATTGCCAAGAGAGGGAGGGAGCAGCAGCTTGTGTGTCCCGCAACTGCCTACCTGCGATAAACTCTTCAAGGGGCCCCACACTTCTCTTGCTTGCACGTTCTTCCAGAGCAGGAGAGCATCCCACCCCTCGGGGTCCTGAGGCCAAGTGCCAGCTTAGTTTTTAGTCTAATCCCCCAAGGCCTCAAGCACACCATCCGGAAACCTGGGAAATGGGGATTACTCAGCCTCGCCTACCATGCCTGGCACCTGAACACTGTCCAAGGTTCTGAAGTTCAGCCGTTGTAAACTGCCAGCAACTCCACAGTGGGTACCTGCTGGCCAGAGCTGAAACGTGGTGTACTTTTCCCTCTCTACACTCAGCAGCAGAGGGAAGAGGTTACAGGGTGAGAACTCTGGCAATATGAAAAATCAGGCTGTTTTGACAATCCAGAAGGATCACATTAGTTCTCCAGCAATGGATTCAAGCTAAAAGAAAATTTTGAAGCATCTGCTATAACTTTTAAAATATGGATCATAAATAAGCTCTATGAGATCAATGAATATTGGTCAAGTGACAGATATACTAAAAGACCTGACCTCACCACCGTACAATTCATCCATGTAACCAAAAACAAATACATGTATTGAAATGAAATAATAAATAGTTGAAAAGATGTTCAAGTTCTTTACATATCATGGAAGTACATATTAAACTAAGTTTACTTAGCTTAAATGAAAAAATATACACTAATATTGATGGTGAAATATAAGAGTGTGAATAAACTAGAGATTTTTTTTTTTTTGAGACGGAGCCTCAAGCTATCCCCCTGGGTAGAGTGCCATGGCATCACAGATCATAGCAACCTCCAACTCCTGGGCTCAAGCGAGTCTCCTGCCTCCGCCTCCCAAATAGCTGAGACCACAGGCACCCGCCACGACACCCAGCCATTTTTTGGTTGCAGCCATCATTGTTGTTTGGCGGGCCCAGGCTGGGGATTCGAACCCGCCACCTTAGGTGTATGTGACTGGCACCTTAGCCGATTGAGCCACAGGCGCCGAGCCTAAACTAGAGATCTTACACTCACTGCCGGTAAGGTGAGTTAAACTGGCTCAACCACATTAGAGCATTATTCAGGATTATCTAATAAAGCTGAAAGACGGAATATTCTAAGACCCAGAGAGCTCACTCCTAAATATAACCCCATTGGAAATATTAACCTAAATTACAGTATTAGAATGTAGCAATGTTTGGTAAAGCTCTCTCTTCCCAAGAACAGAAATAAAATGGACACTATCCATATTTCCATCCATATTAGAATGAATATTAACCTGGAGAGACAGTGTCAAGATGCCATTACTTCACAGCAAGAGAATTATTTGATGGATACAATAAACATAATTTTTAAGAAAAAACAAAACAGCACAAGAGAAAACTTATATTTATTTTTGTGTAAAGTTCAAAAACAGGTAAAGCTATGTGTACTGTAAAAATGTAAAGCAATGGTGAGCATCAGAGGCATGGTAGACACCAGAAGCTGGCAGTATTTGGGAAGCTGGTTACGTAAGTGTGCTGTGTTTGTAAATGTCCATTCAGCTATAAATTTATGATGTACATGTGCTTCTGTGTTTATAGTATACATCAATAAAAAGTAAACGTATCAGGAAGTACTTAACACAGTGATTTATGTCATGGACTCTGAAGATAGATGGCCCACGTGTCACTGCTAACTCTGTTGCTTACTATTTACACGAGGCGTTACTTTGGGCAAGTTTCCTACTGCCTTAGTTTTATCACCATAAAGTGAAAACCAGAAGCACTGTCTGAGGGCCTGAATCCTTCTTTAAGTAGTAGAGCTATTGAGGAATTTGACTGCCACAGAAACAGAGAGCAGAAAACAAACAAACAAGGCAGACATCAGCCTCTTTACGAACAATTAAATCTAGTTCTTTCTTGTATGAAATAGAGAACAGGAGAAATGCAAAGAAAGTGATATGAATGGAGGAAAATTCATGGAAGGGGAAAAAGCAGCGTGGAGACGGCTTCTGAGGTAATAGGAACCCAAAGAAATTTCAGGAATGATGAATACATGGCTGGAAAATGGAAAAATCCAAAAAGAGAAAAAAGATAATGGGATGAAAGGATAGATGAGAAAAAAATGTACACAAGGGAGGTAAACGAAAGACTGAGGAAATGAGGAGGAGTCTGGGCAGAAGCACTCGTGCTGCAGAAGGTTAGAGATGAAGGCTCAGTGCAACCTGAGGATGACAGAGACAGACCCTGACTAGGACAAAAGAACAAATGACACAGAAGCAGCAAGTCAGTAAACTCCTACAGGTTAGATGACATGAGCTTGAAGAAAAACAGAACAAATGGGCATTGCAACCCATTTTTAAATTTTTAAATAATTTTAAATTTTAAAATGATGCAAGTATCTAGGAATATATACTTATCTCAGCCCAGTGTCAAGCACATTAGAACACGTTGAATAGTTTTCTGTTAAATTTAAGAATAGCATTATTAACTGAAAATTAAACAAAGATGAGTAAAAACCTTCCCTAAAATGTTTGAAGTCTGCTGAGGCAGGATGGCATACTAAACATTGTGTTATGGTCCTGGAAATAGCATGGTTCTGAAGTCAAAATTGTATTTGATTCTTTTTTCTTTTTGTTGTTTTTTATTGTGGTAAAACACATATAATCTAAAATTTACTATCTTAATCATTTTTAGTGGGCAGTTCAATAGTGTTAAGTATGTTTATATTGTAGTGTAACTATCACCACCATCTATCTCCAGAATTCTATTCGACTCACAAAGCTGAGACTCTATATCCCTTGAATAGTAACTCCCCACTCTCCATGGTGTCCTCAAACTACGGCCCACGGGCCACATGCAGCCCACCTAGGACATTTATCCAACCCGCTGGGTGTTTTTGCCACCACTGCCTGTCCTGCTTAGCAGCCGACTCATCCCGGGGCATGCAGTCCGGCCCTCCAAAGGTCTGAGGGACAGTGAACGGGCCCCCTGTTTAAAAAGTTTGAAGACCCCTGCTTCATAGCCTGTCAGCCACCATTTCACTTTTTGGCGCTATGAATTTGAGTACTCTAAACGCCTCATGCAAGTGGCCTCAGACAGTATTTGTTTTGTCTTGACTGCCTTATTTCATTTAAATGATAGGCACAATGCTGAGGTGTATGGCACACCACTTTGGGGCAGGACACGATTATAAGAGGGACTTTACCTAACAAATACGAACTTTGTTACCTAATTCTTTGTATCCTCAATCTGAAACAATAAAACAAAATAAAATAAAATAATGTCCTTAAGATTTACTGATATAGTAACACACCAGATTTGTTTCCTTTTTAAACTTAAATAATATCCCATTGTGTGTATCATATTTTGCTTGTTCATCTGCAGTTAGGTGCTGCCACATTTTAGCTATTGTGAAAAACATTACTACAAACACGGCTATACAAATATCTCCTTAAGACCCTGCTTCCAACTCCTTTGAGTGCGTACATTAAAGTGGAATTGCAGGATCATGTGTTAATTCTATTTGTAATTTTTTTGAGGAACTACCACACTGCTTTCCTCATAATGTGCAAGGATTCAAATTTCTGTACATCCTCACAGAAACGTGATATTTTCTGGGTTTTCTGGATCGTAGCCAGCCTGATGGGGAGAAGGTTGCATGGCAATGTTGTCTTTGAACTGCATTTCCCATTTTGATTTGCGTTTGGGTTTTTTCTAGCTGGCAGTTTTCCAGCTGCAGCTAGTATGGCTGTGTTCCTAACGTGCACTATTTATTTACCCTATTGCCATATAGATAGGAAAATTCACAGTTTTTCATATAGCAAAGCAAGATTGGCTTATTCTTTTGCTTTTGTTTATTGGAAGCAAAAAGAGACCACTTCCTTGCTATGTCTGACCTAGGAAATTTCCAGCTAGGAATAATTCCTTTTTAGGGTCTGAGTTTCTGATTTCTTCCTTCCTTTCATAATGTGTTGAATATATTTTATTTGCTCATGAGGAAAACACCGAGAGCACACTACTAGGTGGACTATTCCCCAAGTATTTCCCTTACGACAATTATTTTCTCTGATACTTTCTTCACATATAACTATATATTTTCATATGTCTTTAAAAGCTCCCTCGGATAAGCACCTCATGCTTGAATCTTAATCAAAACAGCATGGAGAAGAAAAACGTGAGTTTTGATATGAAATTTGGAGGAATAATCACAGAACTTTATGGATCTCAGAGACCCAACTGGCCAATTATAGAAAGTGGTTTAGTAAAGATGTTTTAAGATCTCTCTAACCATACTCAGATCAGGTAAACCTGAACCTGATTTTTTTTTTCCTTCCAATGGAGGTCTTGAGGGAAGCATTATAACATCCGTAGGAGAGAGCTGACTTTGTTCTAATGTGTGTAACTGGTTACAAATAAAGAAGCAATTACTGTCTGAAATCCCAATTAAAAACATATGGAAAAAATTATATACCTATTGAAATATGTTTTCTAACTAATAATCATGTGTAGCTTAAAATCACACTGACAGAAAACAACTGCAGCTGCTTTTAAACTAATGACATTATCTCATGGATAATTTACTCTAAATAGCTTAGCAATGTGAGTGAATAAATCATTTATCATTATAGAAAGCTGTTTCCCTCCACAAACTCTCTCTTCTGGAATCTCATTGCCTTATAGATAAGGCAAAATCTTTCAATTAGAATAAGGTTTTTAAATTAGCTCTAAAGCAAAACTTAAACCCTGAAGCTGGGACACCTGTGAGTATATTTAGATTTCTTTTCCATTTTCTGTGAACTCTTGTGTTTCAAACATCTCTTTTCTGCCTATAGAAACTTACTTTGTAAAGGAATCTAGGGATGTAAGTGGTCTTAAAGATATCTGCAAAATTCTCCTTAGTGTGAACGATCTTTTCCTGCTATGCTATCATCATACAAAATCCTTACCTATATGTTCTGCCCCCCACTGTGGTTTATCTCTCTGTGAAGTTCAATATGTGAGTGATACATGGGTCTCTGATGGCAAATAAGGACATCAAATTGTCAGTTCTTAGGAAGTTACAGTGGAGAGTGAAGGCCTGCATCCCAGGTCCAGCCAGCCACATTTCAGTCTAATTGTTGTTTCTCAACTATTTAAGACAAAAATCATCTTTACTTGCATCATCTCACTAAAAAATGAGACAGAATTTCATGAAGCAATTCTTTTCTCCTCTGTTTGCCCATCTTCTTTGCTTCATTTGGTTCTAATATGAGAAATAACCAAAGACTTCTAGGATAAATTTGAATTCTACAAAATGATTTATGACATGAATGATGTAGCACCTAGACGATCACATTCTAACACAGGTCATCTAACAATCTTTCCTTAAGTTATAGCTTCAAATCTACATCTGGATTTATGCTGATTTTATCATGAGTATTCCCCTTGCAGAGAAAATGCTCATTCTTCTTCAAGATTAATATTATCTTTGAGAGCAAGGTTGAGCACATGAAGAGTTTATGTTAGGTGATGACCACAATAGCCTTGTGCAATACTGGCTCACAACTGGTAGAAGCAGTGACTGGTTATACAGTTGCTTGAGACTAGCTAAATTTAGGAGACTTGGAATATGTCGTAGATATAAGCGACAATATTGGAACCAGAGATAGGAAAAGATGAGTTTTCAAAAAATATTTTTGCTTGTATTTGTTTCCAATTTTGTAAAAATATATGGACATTTAAATGAGAATATACTGTTGCAATTGTGGCCCAGGATTTGGCCAGCGGTTCTCAACCTGTTGCAACCCATAGGAACTGTATTAAAGGGTCATGGCATTAGGAAGATTGAGAACCACTGATTCTAAGCAGTCATGGGAGTGCTATGCTGTAGGAATACAGAAAACCACCTTCCTGTTACAACCCTGAGAAATTGTGATACATTGCAGTTTAACCAAGATGAGTCTTCAATTCATTCCCTCATCTTAAAAATAAGAAGTTTGGGTAAACACTCTGCCCTGCCTAATAATAAAATTAGATCGATGAAATATAATTTAACAAATGTGTGTATATTATTAAAACAGTTATGAGCATTAGGATAATGGTCTAAAAATGTAAAGTAAATCTCAAGTGTTGTATTCCAGATGTCAAATAGAAATTTAATGCAAGAGTCACATCATTCCTGCTATAAATCATTTTTGAGCTTTCTGTATGGTCTTGGATGAGAATGGACATCTTCGAAAGTATATGTACAGAATTTCTGTTTTGTCCTACTCTTCAGTGTGTTTCTGTTATTAACATTATATAGGCTACAAAACATGAGGACATATGACTCAGACCTCTTTGGGTAGAAGTGGGAACACTTGCCAACTTAATAAGTTTTACCATATCCTGGGAAAAAAGCAAATTATCTAATAAAGACATCTAAATCTATACCTACAGAGCTGGTTTTGCTTTACCACCTACATCTCTTTTACTGTAGGTCAAGTTTCTAGGAGATAGGCTACGTGTACGCTGTTGCTAACACAGTTTTAATTCAGACATAATTAATGCCATTATTAAATAACTATTGATAAGACCTTAGTTTCCAGCATGGCATATAAGAAGCTTTGAAGTCATCACTCCATCATAATAAGGAAAAGCCAAAACAACATCTACAACTCTTCTTAGATTTTTCAAGATGGTGAGGTAACAGTAAACTTTTAGCTCGAAAACTGGAGACAGATAAGGGTAAACACAGAGAATTATAACTTTGCAGAGCAGAAACCTCTGAAGACCCCAGTACTCGGGTAGGAACATCTAAACTATTATTGAAAAATTTCTGGATGCTAAGTGTGGACAAATCTGAGAGCTAAAATCTCTAGGGCACCCAGTCACTGGACCCTGACACATTTGTGAGTTTTAATTCTAGAAGCTCTATCAAATTCTCACAGTAAGGATCAGAGAAAAGTCCTCTCATGCTTCCAGGAGAGGGAGGTGAGGCAGCCACTTTGGAATACTGCAGAGTATTCGAATGAGGCCTGCCTTCGAGAAAAACTATTTTACCACAGACTAATATATATATCTTTTTATTCATAGTCTATGCAACTTGTTTATTCACCCATAAGTATGGTTGTGTGACAAATCCATGTTGAGTCCTGACATTCTAATACATTCATTCCCTACTTTTTAGTATTTCTTTTTATGAATATGCAATAATTTGTCTTTCCTTTCTTATGAAGATAGAAATATTTTTTCTATTACTACAGTGCCACAATAAACACTGGTACACAAGTCTCTCAGGACATAAACAGTCTCTCTAGGGCATGTCTAGGTGTGGAAATGCTGGGCTAATTTGATTATTTTCTGCACAGCACTCTGAACTGGGTGTACAGAGAGCTGTATAACTTTACATTCTTATGAATCTTCATTTCACAGAGCTAAAATTTTTTGACCCTAACTCTCAGCCATTTAGATATTAACATTTATATGAGGATACGTTTTGTTGTCAATGTTGCACAAGGGACCTTGTCTCAAATTCTTTAATTAACTCTTGTGTCTCCTAAAGAGTTGGGACTGAGGTTCATCATTGTTGAATGGATCCCAGTGCTTCTGCTATTTCATAATCTGAAGACACCAGAGTTGTTTTGTGTTCAATATATATGAGTTTCTTCTTCCTAACTCTCAATACTGTAGAGGTATTTTCATTTCAAACACAGCTTCTACTATAATTGAAAGTTTGGTTTAATGGCAAATAAAAGATTGTATTTATCTAAATGTGATCTGCTTTAATAGGACAGAATGTGATCTGATTCACATGCTCTGGTCTCCCTGTGTCTTGACAAGCTTAATTTACTATTTCTTTGTGTTAAGAATTAATAGTACCATAGGGCAATAAGGTGGCTGCTCAGATTTTAAGGTCTAGATAACTATAGCCTTCAGCTAATGCCCCATAACTAAAATTTATTA
Source organism: Galagoides demidoff (assembly GCA_963574575.1). Lineage (NCBI taxonomy): Eukaryota > Metazoa > Chordata > Mammalia > Primates > Galagidae > Galagoides > Galagoides demidoff. The sequence continues at coordinate 36,147 of CAUYQV010111900.1, forward strand.
AACACGTAATGCCTCAGAGCACAGTTTAATAAAACAAACTGGAGTATGAAGTATTCAGCCCATATTTCAAAGGAAAGTTCATGTTAAGTGATCATTTAAATAAGAATTTACTACCAAGAGCAGCCCATTCTGATTTGGCACTGAGGTAGCTACTGGCATTTATTTTTTTCTACTAGTTACTTCTCACTTTAGATTCCTGTGGAAACTGGTAGCCCCTACAAATGTGAATCAGGATAAAGAATCAGAAGATGGTTTAAATAGATAGATGTAAATATTTTTTCCATGGCCTTTTGATCAATAAGAATATGGGGTGTCAGGTGGCGTCTGTGGCTCAAAAGGGTAGGGTGCCGTTCCTATATGCCAGAGGGCTGGAGGTGGTGGGTTCAAACCCAGCGCTGGCTGGAAAAAAAAGAATATGGGGTATCTACTAGACTTTTTTCATATGAATACTAAAACATTTTAATATATGTGAAGTGGGACAATTAAGTTCATGAACTCATCCTAAAAAGAGTGCTACATACCTCATTGCTGAATATCACTACAGTCACTTTCAAAGTACTCCTTTAGGAAAGTTAAGCATGGAAGCCATCACTTAGTCTACCCTTTAGATATCTTTTTCTGGAATGAGCATCAGAGCTGTCATCAAACAGCACACAAAAACACACAACAATAAGGAATGCCACTCAGTAAGACACCACCACATGTTGGCATGAACACAACTGGGAGACACTGATATACTCAGGTTATGAAATCTTCTCAAGTTATTTGTACAGAGCTGCCAAGGTAAGCTTTTGGTGACAAGTTCACCAACTTAATTTTCAGACCTTCATAGGACAATAGCTCTGATAGTCATTCCAGAAAAAGGTTTCCAAAATTGTTCTGAAGGGTCAATTAGGCATTATCATCTGTGCAGAGCTTCCCAAGGGTAAGGTAATTGTAGTGATTCAGCAATGAGGTACGTAACACTTTATCTAGGATGAGTTTGTGCACTTAATTGTCAGGTTTGTGTGTATGCATGTGTGTGTAAAGAGAGAGAAGTATATAAATAGTAAGCGTATAACTCAATGACCGTTCAGGCAGAGCGAATATACCCATGTGACTGGCATCCAGATCAAGAGAAAAAACATTACCAGACCTTAGAAGCTTTCTTGGGCCTGTTTCCAAACATTCCTTGAGCAATGTAACTATGAAGTCACCTTTTAATTTGTTAATTATAAACCAAAAGCTTTTTAAATGTTAAACCAAAAAGTTCCTTAAGAGATTAGTAAGTCCAAAAGAGGAAAATGGTTAGAAAGTGGAAAAATTATTTAAGATAGACTCAGGCATCTTGAGGTTCTGTACAGTGTACATTTTGTTACTTTTTCCAAACTACACATCTCCCTTTTATTTTCTTTTTAATGTGGCAAGAAATTCAATAACAAATTGAATGATATCACATTACTCTTCCATTAATAAGCCTGAGACTTTGTGTTCTAGTTCTGTAGCTTGTGTCTCAAGCAACCTTCTTTACCTAGAACTGTTTGTTCCCTGGATATATACACTTATTTTAAGACTTTATGAAAGAGAATATTACACATGACATAACAGATGTATAAATAGACAGATAAATAGACTCCATGAAATGTTTGCTAACTAGAGATCTTCTAATGAGAGACATTATTTGGAATTACTATAATACAGTAGAACCTCCATAGTTGACCATCATCTTAAGTTGACCTAATTTTCATAGAGCAGACATGCACCATATGCACATATTATGCACAAGAGACTAGAATTCCAAACAAAAAATCTAATCATTCCAATCTATTCCATACTGGCTAATCAGTTTTTCATGATATGGGCAAGCAGATCAAGTCTAAAGTAAACTAGAACTTATTAGCCTAAAATAATTATTTTTCCCAGCCCTAGTATTTTAAGAAGAAATTATATTATACATTAAATGAAATAATGCATTTCTTAGATAAGTGTGTCAAAACTTTCTTTCTCATTTCATCATATTACAGGGGTATACACATTTGTGTGATTCATAAACTAATTATGGAATAAGAATACATTTCTCACTAGTTGGTGATTATAATACTCAAACATGTAAAATAAATTTTTACAGAGGAAAATAGAAAAAAGATGATCAAGAGTTTGACTGTGTCAAATGAAAGCTTCAAGTTTTATAGGGTGGAAACAAATACCCCTAATTAGATTTGGCTTTAGGTGCCCAAAGAAATTTTCAATGGAAGAAGGCAAAGTTTAGGAGAAAGTCCATTTTATCTGGACTCTTGTTAATATTGTGAAAAAGCAGTGACTTGATTTGGACTCCTCCTCTCCTTTCTCCTTCTATATCACTCAAAACAAGTAGTATTTGTTGAGGTTCATTTATGTACCAGATATTGCTGGGTTCTACTTTCTTTCCAGCTTCAATCTGTTATCCATAATTTCTTTCTACCCTTCTCTATCATCATACAAAGGCACCCTCACCCCTTGCCTGGGGCTGTGTTTTAGGCGGTCTCTCATTTATACTCTTGTGAATTTCTAATCATTCTTCATTGGATACAGAAATTTATTTTATTGTTTGTTTTTCCAAATCACAAACCTCATCCATGGTAGAGAAGGCTTTCTTCTAAACTCTTTCATGACTTCACAGGGAATAGCTATGATACTTATTTTGGGCTAGATCTTAGAGAAAATATCCAGGAAATACATAATCTGTCTTAGTCCTCAGGGCACTTAGCTAACATACATCACACCATTTAACTCTAAGTTCTAGCCAAGAGAAAATAGATAAATACTTAAAAGGAAGAAAAAAATAATCATTTTAAGGCATCGAGATTGGGAAGGAAATAGTAAAAGCAATTCATTGCATATGAGTTGATAGTATGCATAGAAAATCCTAGGAAATCTACATAAAATGATAAAATTAATAGGTAAGTATAACAGACTATAAGATACATCTACAACAGTTATCTCTGTACTAACAATTCATATTCAAAAATTATAATCAATGCCCTTTACAACAGCACTATAATAGAAAATATGTAGAGATAAACATGACAAAATATGCCACAGTTATATAGGGAAATCTATAAAACATTACCGAAAGAATTTAAGAAGATTGAAATAAATGTATACCATGTTCATGGATCAAAAGACTTGGTGTAGTTACAATGACAATTTTCCTCAAGTTAACCTATAGATTCAACATGACTCCAATCAAAATCCATGCTGTTTTCTTTTGCACAGTGAGAAGAGCTATCTACAATACAGAAAAGCAAAGAACCTAAAAGAGGCTAAACAACTCTGAACAATGAAATACCAAGTTGTAAGACTTAGAGTACTTGATTTCAATATTTGTTTTAAAGCTGAAATAATCTAAACAAAGTAGAATAGGAATAAACATGGCTAAGAAATTTATTTTTATCAAAAATGAAAAGGAAATTACATGGAGAAAGTGCAGTCTTTTCTACAATCTCTCTGAACAAAATGGTATCTGTCAGCAAAAGATTAAGTTCATACCTCATAATAATTGCTAAAACTAACTAAAATAAATTACAGCTCTAAAGTTAAGCCATAAAACTAAAACTCTTCTATAGGAAAATGTAGGAGAAAATTTCTTGGATCATACACTAGAAAAATTTCTTAGATATTACCCTAAAGTATAACCCATAAAAGGAAAAAATTATGCTTCATCAAATATAGAACTTATACTCTTCAAATGACATTAACAAAATAGAAAAGTAACCCAGCAATTCCAAGAAAGTATTTGCAAATCACATTTACAATAAAAAAAACTTTTATCCAGAACAAATACATACATATATATATATATACACACACACACACACACACACACACACGTGTATATAAAGATAATTCTCAAAACTCAAAAAAAATAAGCAATTAAATAAACAGGGGCAAAAGATTGAGTTGATATTATACCAAAGATATAGTGAAGGCAAGTAAACACATGAAAAGAAGTTCAACATCTTTAGTCATGATAGAAATAGCATTGAAAACCACAATTGCAATATGACTATTTATATATTAAAATGTCAAAGTTAAGAAATTATATAAAAAGCCAGAAAGAAAGAAAAGGAAAGAAAGAAAGAAGGAAGAGATACAGGGAGGGAAGGAGGGAAGAAATAAGCCATACCCTAATTGTGGGTAAGGACACGGAAGAAACTGAATCCTCATATACTATTGACAGGAATGAAAGAGTATTTGCTCAAAATAAGTGAAAGTACATATTCATAAAAATACTTGCATATCAAACCTCCTAAAGCATTATTTACAGTAATCTCAAACTCTTAATGACCTAAATACTGAATTCTACTCAGTAATGAAAAAGTGATTCATAAATACATGTTAAAACATGAATGAAACTCCACATAAATGTGCTGAATGAAGGAAGCCCAACTAAAGGGACAATTATTGCATAATTTTATTTATGTAACATTCGTGTAAAAATACATGTAAATTAGTCCATTGTGACAGAAAGTGAATTCCTGGTTGCCTGAGAGATAGAGAGTGGGTGAGGAGGAGCAAGCCTGTGCAAAAGGGCGTGAGCAGACCTTGTAGAGCGACATACGTGTGCATTATCTTCAGTATAAGGATGGTTTCACAAGAGCAAGTGTATGTCACAATTATTAAATTGTACCTTTGAATGTTTTATGTGTAAACAAAATGTTAACAAAGTTGTTAACAGTCAGTCGTAAAGTGAATAAGACTATGCTATTAGGAAAACTCTGAGTTCCCAAAACAATATAAAACAAATAAACAACAACAAAAAGTGCAACAGACTCCTAAATATTTCCAGTGTGCTTTTGACTCTGTGTATTCAAAATCTTGGTGTCACTGTATTAAGCTTATCCTTTATTTCGTACATTGACGTCTTTCACATCAGAGAAATTGTTGACTTATGACAGGACTTTTTCTCCCTAGGCTCACCAATCCCCGGAGAGAGAAATTACCTCTCCTAGGGAGCAAGGTTTTCAGAATTAGGCAAATGAATTAGGTAAGTTGACTTTTTAAATATAATGGCTTATAAATTATTAAACAATATCACCAAATGGTATTTGGTGGCAAAAGTAATATCTGCCTAAAACATTAAGTGATTTTTATTAAAAAAGGCCACATTTTGATAATATAATAATTATGTTATCAAAGAGTATAAGATCCTTTCTCTCAGAGCCGTGTATAATCCTTGGTTTACATTTCATATCTTTTTCAGGACGTCAAGATTCCTTTCTTTTCATACCATCAGCGTCAGTATCATGGGAAACATACAGTATTGGTTTTCAGATGTTTGCAACATTATTCATAATATTATTTATTAGACAAATAAGTACACAATTATTGGAACAGCTTAGATGCCAAGGAAGGCAGGGAAGAGTGAGCTCCTTGGAGCTCAGGCAGTTTTTTGTTTTTTGTTTTCAAAATATATAGCAACTGGTTATTTTAGAAGGTGAAAATCCCCCCTTTTCAAAAGTAATTTTTTCCCTACTTGGAGCTCAAAAGAAAGTGGGAAGTTTGAAATTTTTGCTATAAATTTCTAGGGTTTGGGGTCTAATAAATTAAATATAGAGCATATGTTATTTAACCTGGTCGATTGTTCCATTGTCTGTGTGGCCTCCCCTTACAACCACAGACATTTTACACATAAATACTTAGAGACACGTGATGATCTGGTACTTCAGACCAGGCTTTAAAATCGCTACTGGTACCTCTCCTTCACGCAGTTATTTCTGTCATTTTGGGCTGATCTGAGTGGCCTCAATCTTCTCCTATTCCACAAATGTCCATTTCTGTTCTTTTAATATAATTTCGAGAGTACCTATGGAATGTTGGTTTTGTGCTAGATCCTCAGGGCAACATGCCCCCAATTCTCAAGGTGCTTAGACTAACACTATAGTATTAAAACTGTGTTATTAAAAAAAATGAACAAAACAATACTTTCTAGATTTTGCTGCCAAACTGAATATAATGACATGTGCTGTGTTGGTAGATGATTGAGTAAAGCACGGGAACAGAAAGCACCGTGCTTAGCACCAACCTCCCTGCCTCAGAATCCGGCTGCATCACCAAGTAGCTATATGATCTCAGGTCAGGTAGTTCACTAGCATCTCCCTCTCCGTCAAATTAAGATTTTATTAACAAATGCATAGGCTGTTGTGAAAATTAAATGTAATAATCTGTGTAAACTTCTCAGTATGGTAGCTAGTTGGTAAGTATCTAAGTCTTGTTTAAAAGCGGGACCTCCACACACAGGGTTGTCATTGAAAAAAAGCAGGTTATTAAGAAAGGATAACATTTTGTATGCAATGGAGTTGGACCACAGGAGTTAGAAGCCAGATAATTGGGAGGAAATTCAAAACATAATCAAGAGAGACTTAATGTTAGAGCCACAGTAAGATTGGTATTTCCATTAAACAGGGGGTAAAATGAGGAAAAAGTTAATGAGTCTTTGGATGATTTTAAAATGGAGCGCCCACCTAGCAGGGTAATAAAGTAGAACTAAACTCAGAACCTTGATAGAATGATTGAGGACAAGTTTATGTAGAAATGGCTCCAGAGTACAGGATTGAACTGTTAAATTAGGGAATGTGCAGAATCAAATGAGATCCACATACTCCTCTTTTGTTTCAGAGAGTTAAAAGCCATAGTGTTGTATATATTGTTTAGATAATATTATGAGTAATATCATCAGTCCTAACCCTCATGTTAGAAAGAGGTTATGTACAAAACATTAGTAAAAGTTATAGAAACATAGCCACGTCAGACATAATTGAAGGATCTGAAGATAATTATGCAGATCTTTCATAGGAAATAAAGGAGGTCTAGGCCATGATATAATGTTCGCATAAAATAGATGCTCAATAAAAATAAAATTAAAGTATTTGATAATTATAAAAAATAGCAATAGTGACTGCAGATAACATGATCTTTTACAGCAAGTGTAAAGATTAAATTGCCACAACTAACATGAGCAAAATTAGGATTTTACCTGTAAGATAAGATTTTTCTACCTGAAGGGTTACTGTTATCTAAGAAAAGAGAAAGGCATGTTTTAATAATAACATGACCAACCTCTCCATCTATATTAGCATAACATCAAGTCTATTTATAAATAAAGAAATGATGAAGTCCAAGTTCTTTTGCTTTCATCAGAGGTGTGTAAAACTGCAGAGGAGCATTCTCTCCAACCTAACAATTAGCATAAGCTGGACTCTCAATACAATTTTACATTTAGGGGCCATAAGAGAAAGCTGAATTCAGAAAGGAAGTTAATGACCTGAAAGCCAAAGGGTAATAAGCCTTCTAACTCTCATTCCAGGAAGAAATGGAAGGTGAAAATTGCTTTTCCTTTGGCAAAGAAGTAGGGCTAAGAGATGGTCATCATAAAAGTCGACAAAAAATTTAAGAAGATATCAATGTCTATGTCCCTTTTCTTCTTTCTCTAACTGGCTTTCTCCAAAGTTATGAATATAAAACATAGTTTATACTTAAATTTTCTTATTTTTTTTAGTTATTTCATGGTTTAGGTTTTTTTTTTTTTTTTTAGTTATTTTATGTTTCAAAATTTCTCAATAAAGGCGGAATCAGGGTGGGTGTGTCTTCAAAATTCCACAGTAGACTTTCTCAGCTCTTCAAGCAAAGATCTCCTTATTTTGCACCAAACCCAGTATATTTCCTCTCCCTCTACAGAAGTGTCTTGTCACTTGTGGCATGACTAGAGAGAAAGTGTCCTAAAAAAATCTTTGCTTCTCTGATTTGGGTGGCTTTGCTTGTCTCAGGCACCTTCTGGATTGCTAAAGGGATGGCAGCCAAGAGGGAGATTCACCATAGGTCAAGAAAGTAAAACAAATCTCTCTTTTATTTTTTGTCTTTAACAGCACTTTGAATTCTAAATATACCAAGACAATACAGAGACTCCCAAGTGAATAAAAATAAAAATTCATACATAGCAGAAGCATGAACAAACCAAAACTCTGGTCCACATACAGGCCCAGAACACAGAAGTTCCAAAGCTTGAAACATTCATTTGAAAGGGAAAAAAGTTGCTATGTATTTAAGAGCATATTTCGCCCTAAATAGAGTAGTCTGCTTTATTTCTCTTTCTGTATCTCTCACTTTAAAATGTGGCTATGTCACCTGATGCTTAGGACAAAAGGACAATTGGCATTTCTATTAGAGATAAGAAACATATGCTCTAGGCACACTATGGGGAAAATTATTAGCTTGTCAATTATGGTCAGACGGAAAATGAAATTTCACTGAGGTCGCTTAAGTATTTCTATGTTTGCAAAGTGTGTTTATAGCTATATAAAAGGGTTTCAGCTCCTGCAGGTGCCATCAAGACAAAAAAAAAATGTATTTCAAACAGATCAACAAGCCCATAGCTGAATTTGACTTTTACCATAAGTCTCTTATGTACCTCTCTCATCCCCTTAAACGGTAGGCATGAAAGAATCCTCACTGTGCCAGAAATCCTGTATCTAGAAGCAGCTCACTTTCTTGGAACTTGTAAGGAGAGCATTCCTCCTTGGCAGCTCATCAGTCAACATTATTATCAGCCACTAATATTATTGACAGCAAATGACTCTTGCTGCGTTCCTGCTGGGAATTACAGAATCAAGCAGACCCTGGAAAACACTTGAAAGTATTAGTTAAAAATATGTGAGCCTATCATCAGACTTCCTGTATAAAAGCCAGACTTTATCATTTTACCAGCTCTGTACAATTGAGCAAATTATTTAACCCCTCTATGTCTTAGTTTAAGTCATATGTAAAATGATGGTGAATATAACTTCTCTGATAAGAAATTATTCCAAGGGATAGATCATATAACATATGAACATCACACAGCAAAGCGTATGTTGAACAGTAGGGACTCAGTAAAAAGACAGGATTGGTCTGAATGTGGACTAAGTTAATAACATTCCATGAAATATTATACTTTAATTCCATCAAATCCTTTTTAAAAATTTAACTGAACCTTTTACTATGTGTCAGCTACCTGTCTAGGAGATGAATATTACGTAAAAATGAAGATGTCACTTTCTTGCTCTGAAGGAGAACTCAGTATAAGTAGACGAATAAGGCAAGAATACCTTTGGAGGACAGATATCAAAAGTATGTCTGTGTGTGACCAATTGTCCCCACACAGTAAGACTCTAAATGCTTTCCATTCCAAGTAAGAAGGGATGGATGGTTGAAAGATAGTGAGAAATCATGGATACGCAAATGAAGTTTGCTCTAGAAGATATTATATACGTATGACATATATAATTTATTATATATTTATTAGTATTATAAATTCTTCGGAAAAAAATGAAGGAAAGGATAGACCCTCAGTAAATGAATTAAACAAGAATATGGCATTTAGAATGGACAGATATATTTAAGGAACAAGAAGTGGATCCCCTTGATGGGGCAGATTGCTCTCGGTTTGAAAAACAAAAACAGTGAATCAGAAGTTTGCACTGAGGTTAATGGTGAACCTGGAGACTGGAGGTCAGTCTGGAAAACAGTCTAGAGAGGAATTTCCTGGTGAAGGAAAGGTCAGTACAGGACAGGGATTTTCAGCTGGTGTGCCACAGCACATTGGTGCGCTGGAGAGGATCTTGGGTGTGCTGCTAACATTTTTAAAGATCATTAATGATTTTTGAAAAAACTTCAAAGCACTTTAAGTATATTCTGCTTTTACTTTTTTTTTTTTTTTTTGGATCAACATAATTTCAGTGTGCTGTGGATGTTTAACCGGGTTCACATGTAAGAGAAAAAAGATGAAAAACACTGGTCTAGGGTGTCAAGGATCTCCCCAGCAGGGATATTGTCACAGGGAAGTCCTACTGCGGGTGGGACACTGGGTGGTGAATTTTGATGATTTCTAACATTCTGATTGTGGTTCTGCTGTGTTTGCCTTGCTGAGCCAAGAAGGAGCTTCCAGAATGACAATAACACAGATGTGATTTCTGGCCTTTGCCCCACCAGATATTATTCATGCACCATGCACAATTGAGCAAGTTCCTCTCCCTGTCTCAGATCCCTACTCTTTCCAAAGCATCTCTCTCAAAGATTAGTTGTGAGGATTCAATGAGCTAGCTTCCTCAGTGAGTACCTTGTGAGTTGTCTGGGGCTACGTCAATATATCTGTCTAACAAGGGTACAAGTGAACTTTTCTGGAACTAGAATATAAATGTTTTGATACAATGACTAAGCAAATAACATGAAATCTATGTTAAACCAGCTTGATGAAAGTATTTCAAATTGTATATGAAAACAGCACAATGTACCCCATGTTTGCATTAATGTATACAGCTATCAATTAATAAAAAAAAGAAAACAATAAATTTGACAATTACAGCTAAAAATCAATTCCGAGAAGAAAGCACAACACAAATATAACATCCAATCCACTCCCTGTTTTCCCTTCTAGCCTAAAGCCTGTCACCACCTCCAAGGGTAGCTATTCTCTCCTAATCTGCCCCTCCATTTGCACAAAGAACTATGCCAGGTGCCTTACAGGCATCCTTTCAGTTAGCACAACTTCTCCCCAGCCAAGTACTATTTGTATCTCACTTTACAGATCACAAAACTGATGCCCAAGACCCCCAAGCCAGCCAACCTAACCCAGATTTACCTGCTCCCAAAGCCTACTCCATAAACCATTCTTCCAGTGAGAGTCCAAAGTTCCACCACAGGGGCCCTGAGGATAGGGGCCAGCTGCCTACACCTGCTCCTTAAAACATGGCTTTTAGGGATCCAGGCTTCCCACTGTTACCCCCTCTCCTGAGTTATCTTCATGGCCTCTGGAGGCCTTAAATTTCCCTCCTTGGTTTATGTTATATTTGTTTGAATAATCAGACTACAATGTCTCTCTGCTCTTAAGAGAATAGAAGTGCCTATTAAATGGCCCTTGGGTTACTACTGGCATATTATATTTCCATGGCAATAGCCATGCTAGAATGTCCCTGAGAGCAGCTTCCAGCTGCGACTAAGCCACTAACTAGCTACCAAATTGTTTAGCCACTGTGGGTCCCAGTTTTTTCCTCTTTGGAAGAGAACACCACCTGTCATGCATTCCTACTTGCCAAAATTCCTATGAGGGTAAAATTAGATCATGTGTGTGCGATAGACTTATGCGCTCTAAAGCACTAAAATGCTAACTATTGTTATTTAACAACAGCTATGGTATAATGGAATGATGGAGATGGCACTTGAACGAAAGTCCCAGGGATGCCACTTCCAACTATGTGATATTAAGCAAACAAATTATAGTCTCAGCCTCCTTTTATTGAATCTGATGAAAGGAATATAAAATCTATTTTCACAGTGATGCTGTAAAGGCAAAATGGAAAAAATTATTGAAAAACTGAATTCTATAAATCATTTTAATACAGTTATATGCCATAATTGCTTGTTGCTAGCAATTAATACATAATTACTTAGAGTTATGTAGAAAACATAAAAAACATTGTTACAGGATGACTTGTCATATGTACCTCAAGGTGAGCAGGATTCTTTGGGAGACTTTTAAGTACTCCTCTTTATACAAATTAGCCTATCTTAAGTTGTAATGCAAGGCTAAAGAAGACACATTGCCTAAGAGGTAAACTCTCCTTTTAGCGATTAAAGAGTCAGTAAGACTCAAAGAACAGACCCTATTAATGATACCATCCTCATCCAGCAAAGGCTATGTCTGCCCCTGCTGTCTCTCCTGGCAGGGAAGCTAGGTCTCTTTTCATCAGCCATGGCCTGTTCACCTTTCGAAAAGCAGATACAGCAGTTTCTTGCTGTGAGTGGCTCAGGTAACCAAGTACTTGGAGCAAGATCAAGGCCTTCTTGCCATCTGTGCTGCCCTCTTCTTGCTAGGAAGCCAGCCCCAGGGTTTGCTCAATAGTGTGGCTTAGATACCTGACCCTGCACAAAATGACACACAGGTGGCTCTTTACACGCCTGTAGGCTTTAGAACAGGGGTTCTCAACTTGTGGGTTGTGACTCACAGGAACTCTATTAAAGGGCCGCAGCATTAAGAAGGTTGAGAACCCCTGCTTTAGAACCTCCAGACCCCATACTCCGGAAAATTAATGAAGAGAGTCATATCATTATGAAAGGAAAAGAGTAGTGTAAGAGAAAGCAGGTGGGTCACTACTGAAGTATGCAGTATATAGTTTATCTTTCAGACTTGGTCAGTAGGAGTCCCCCTGCTAAAATCTACATTTGATGTCCCCTACCGAAGAGCCTGCTTATTTCCTGCCAGATAGTCATTCTTTTCCTTGTTCTTTCTGCACCTTTGGCCATGACCACAAATTATAGACACAAGTTTTGCAAGATCTAAGGAGCATAGGTTAAAGAGCTCAGAGCAACTCTTCAGGGTTTAAATGCTAACAATCCAAATCACACTGACTGTGGCAGGCTAAATAATGCCCGCACCCCTTGCAGTGATGTCTATGTTTTAGTATCCAGAACCTATCAGCATGTTACCTTCCATGCTGTCAAGTGAAGAAATGAAAACTTCATAAATTTAGAAAGGAGAGCTGTATTTCTCATAAAGGGTGGTCATCTGCCGGCTGTAAAGCAACAGCCTTGGGCAGAAGTTGAGGGCCTCCACTTCCAGGGGGAACAATGGCAATAGGAGTTTATGCTGAGCGGGGCGGCTTAACATACATATTTAACAAGGTATGGGAGGAGTCATGAATATTTATGAAAGGAGAAACAAGCAGATGTACAATCGAGCTTCATGTACTTCATGGGACTCACATTCAGAAAAATGATGGCATTAGCATGATTTGAGGGTAGAGGTTTTGGGCCTCTGATGTCAAATGATGAAGCAGAGGATATGAAAACCCTTATTATGCATACTCCTTGGACTGATAAGAATTATTCCATTGTTGATGATGAGGGCATTCTGGCCTGTTGGAGTCTAGAAACTCCCCCAGAACAGAAGAGGAGCATTCCAAAAGACTGGTTCTGTTTAATCCTTAAGGAAGAAAGCTTGATGGGGGTTAATGAATGAGGGGGTGTCAGGAGGCATGCCTGACCTCCTATCTTGACATGACTGGGAACTTGGTTTTAAGGTTTCTCTGTGGTCCCATTGGCCAAGAGGGGTTTTAGTTAGTATGTCGGGCAGCTTAGAATTTTACACATATGATTAGGTTAAGGATCATAACATAAGAAGATTTTTCTCGGTTATCCAGGTGACCCAAAACAATCATAAGGTCATTCATTATAAGGTAGAGGCAGGCAGGCCAGAATCAGAGGTGTCAGGATGGAAGCAGAGATCAGATAGGAGAGAAGATGCTACTCTGTTGGCTTTGAGCATGAAGGGCCATAATCTAAGGAATGTAGGCAGCCTCCAGAAGCAAGGAAAAGCAAGAAAATGGACTCTTCCGTAGAGAATCTAGAAGGAAGCAGCCCTGACAACAGCTTAATTGTAGCTCAGTGAAAGCCAGACTTCTGACTTCCAGACTATGTAAAAATAAATTCGTGTTGTTTTAAGTTACTAAGTTCTTGGTACAGAAGCAGCAGGAACCGTACTAACTGAAAAAGGGAGATTCATATTCTCTTATAATGGAAAACCCATGGGTACTTTGTTACAGGTATGGTTGGATTAAGGTGTGCACACAGTGCACCAAAAAGCTGTCTCTGTATCTCAAATCTGTTTACTCTCTCAGGCATTTCCAACCTAGAAGCCAAGAATTCCCACAGTGAAATTCTTATAGCTGCCATCTCACTAAAAGTGTAAATGTAATATTTTCTTTTCTTATAATATGTGGAAAAGTCTCAGTAATTTTAATTGGTCCAATTTATGTTACCTGTCCTTTTATTACTGTAAAGGAGAGGGACTTGGATATGGGAGTTGATTGCAAGTTCTGGGTTTTATGCTCACTTCTGAAATTGGAGGGCGACAAGAGTCATTGAAGCTATATGAGCTCAAGATGGGAGTAGGTTTCTAAGAAAATTAGGGTGCTGATGTCAGAAGAATAGAGTGTGACAATACAGGGTAGGCAAAATCCGTATAAGCCACTATTATCAGCATTGTGGACAGTCTGGTGCCTGAATAGTGTACTGATTTTCCTAACACTGGAAAACATCAAATGTCATTACAATAAAATATATTTCTCTCTGACTCAACAGTCTGAGGCAAATGTTCCTGGCTGGGTAGGTTTTTGTTTGTTTTTGCTCTTATTTTTTGTTTTTTAAAGACATTTTCTTCCATGTGGCAGGCATTTCAGGTTATTAGGCCACTTCCGTATTGTGGCTTTACCATTCATGTCCTTGGGATTCTTTTCTATCAGACATAAAGAGTAGAGGCTCAGCAGAAAAGGAGATCAGGGAGTGTACAGCTGAAGATAGTATTTATCATTTCTAGCTTAATTTCGTTGCCCAGAACTCAGCCATGTGGCTGCACTGAAATATAAGAAAATTCAGGAATGTGAATTATTTGTGAGCATAAAAAGAGAAATGTTTAGTGATGAAAAATGATTTCCAGAGAATTCATACCATTGTAATTCCTTC
>CAUYQV010111901.1:0-52590 GCA_963574575.1 Galagoides demidoff
GTCCCAGCTACTTGGGAGGCGGAGGCAGGAGACTCGCTTGAGCCCAGGAGTTGGAGGTTGCTATGAGCTGTGATGCCATGGCACTCTACCCAGGGGGATAGCTTGAGGCTCCATCTCAAAAAAAAAAAAAAAAAAAAAGATATGAGGCCAAGTATGTCTCTGTGAAATAATTCCCTGATGATCCAGGGTCCCTGGAGTTAGGAAGACAAACCCTGCACTTGTTGTTAAGAAATTTAAGTTGCTGAAAAACAAGAAAATTTAAAAAAAAAAAAGAAATTTAAGTTGCTGGAAACCATGAACACAGAATCCTTCCAGCCACTTCATTTTGCAGCTGGTGGTGGGGAAGAGTTGAGGGCTTTGGCATGAGAACCGTGAGCTGCAGCATTTGTGTGGGGTGTGTGACACTGCAGGACTCACTCCCCAGCTGAGCCCCAACTTCCTAACTGTAACTTGGTATGAACACAACAGTCATCTGCAGAAGTGAGATGACAAGGGTAGGGCTCTACCTGGCCCCCTTTCCTCCCCACCCCTACCTCTTTCTCCTAGAGGTCTCTCTGCCCAGTGGCACCTTTGGAAGATCAAGGACATTTCTTAACCCTATTCAGTCACACTGGAGTAAACAAAGCCTGGCTGCTTCCCCAAATTGTTCCTTCTCTTTCTGTGGTGTACATGCAGGATGCTTCTCTTTAAGTCTCCTTCTGGGAGAGAGGAGGACAGGTGGGGACATTCCGAGCCGGGGTTTCACAGGCAAGCCAGAGCAAAGCCAGACTCAGACACAGGGCTGCTGCCCGTCTGCCGCTCATCTGCCTGCCTGCCAGGAGGCGAGGGTGTGTGTTAGGCAGAAAGAGATAACAGTTCTAGTTGATTTCTATTTAGCAATGGTAAGATTTAAACTTCCTCATTGGGCAATTTTGGTCAGTTTCATTTTTTCCCATGACACATCAGTCTGACACACCTGTTTCCTCTACAGAATTGAGGGTGGTGGCAGAGGAAGCCCTAAAGAGAACTTCACCCCATCCTAAAGAGGATTTTATAAAGATAAAATAAGTTAATGCCCCAAATGGGAAGCCATTAACACCCATCCCATTAAGTGCCCTCATATTCCTCCAGATCAGCACTAAAAGGAGAGGAAATTCTGCCATAGTAACGATGCAAGGAACGGAGGCAGCAAAAGGTCACCCCCACAGAGACTCCACTTCAAAGTGGGCAGTGGGCATGGTGAGTCAGACCCAGCCTTGGCCAGGTATGAGGAAGCTGGGAAGGAAAAGGCCTGCAATGCAGAGCCAGAAAGGGATCTCAGAGAAACTGAGGCCCTGCAGGGAGCAGCCTTGGACAATGTCACACAGTACAGACTAAGGAATCCTCCTATTACCCAAGTGAAAAACAACCCTGCTGACCTAGAATTGTCCATCTCATTTTGCAGACCAATTCCAATCAAATGGTTGGTGGCCAATGCCTGCATCCCAAGGCCTTTCTGGTCCCGGTGGGACATGGCCCTGATCAAATTGAGAGCAATATTCCAATGCTGATAGTTTTTATAAGAAGTACTACATAGTACAAATCTTATCTTGAGTACCCAAAGTGGGAAGTGTAGAAGGAAAGTCTAAATCCATAAGATTCCTATCATTCAGACCCTGAATCCCTAACTATTAAACACCAATTATATACAAAGCACTATGGTGTACAGAGCATAATTTTAAAAGAAATTCTGGAGATGAATAGTAGGGTTGGTTGCACAACAATGTGAATATATGTAATGCCAATGGATTATATGCTTAAAAATGGTTAAAATGGAAAATCCTGTCATGCATATTTTATCACGGCAAAATTTTTTACAGTAATCAAGATCCCCACTCTCTGGGCCTTTATAAGACAGCAAAAAACCTGGCTCATATTGTAGACCCACAAGTGCCTCTGGAATGCATGGCAGGCGGAATCTTGTCAGGTAAGAATAGAAGCACAGTGGAAGGCAGTCCATGCAAAGTGTCACAGGTTTAAGTGTTCTGTGGGGCTGGCATTCACAGGAAAAGTCTTCTGGACTAAGCCATCTCTGTATAGATGTGGACGTGGAGACAGCACAAGGCTCAGGAAGTACAGGCAAGCCCAAGATCGTGGAAGATTATGAGCTACTCACCTCATTACATTAGATCCCCACAAAATGCTTATTAGTATGGTTTAATTCTATAACCTTTAATCAAGAGACCACAGGAAGGAAGCATCATGAAGACCTGTCTACAGTGTAAAGCTGCCATGCCATTTACTAACGCTTCCCTCCCCAGCCAGGAAAAAGTGTGGCTGCCCAGACACATTGTGCTTCCTGCTACAGACCAGTGAGATGACAATGGCTGCCTCACGAACTGTCCTTTTGCCTTGACTGTCAAAAAGCTGAAAGCTCTCTGCCAAGGTTTCTTTGGTAATCACCCTCGCCCATTTGATGACTCTTGTTCTAGAAATCATTTTACTGAAAGCTGAACCAAATCACCAAATCCTTTTAATAAGCAAGCAGAATGAACAAATACATGAATGAGCAAATGCTCATCAGTCATTTCTACAGGACACACCCTCCTCATAGAAGGGTGCATTCAAGTGATCAAATAGGATAAGAAAATGACTCCAACAAGCTTAGAAGCCTCAGAGTAAAAGATGCAGAGACCTAATCTTGAGATATTTCTGCTTTAATATCTAGAACCTCTTCCCAGGCAGCTTTCTTTAACACTTATGTTCTTGTCCTGAAGATGGCAACGAGGTCATCTAAATATTAGGCCAATGCTCCAACCTGGTCTCCTTGTAAGAAATTTAAAAAGGACCAAGCCTTCTGGGTGCCAAGGGCCTTACGACCTGTTCCATCTGCTTTAAATCAACCACAGTCAAAACAGGGTGGTATAGGAAATATATACAGCAAAGAGTGCACCCCCAATACCACATGCAACAGCACAGGTGAATTTCATAGCACAGCATAATACTGGGTGAAAAAGGCCAGACACAAAAGGCACATGCTGTATGAGTCCACTGATACTATATACAAAGACAGATCTGTGCTGTTAGAAGTCGGGGTAGTGAATATACTTAGTTGTGGTAGATAGGGGAAGGGGGTATTAGAGCCAGAAAGCGGGGCTGGTACTGGTAATAACCTGTTACTGGGACTGAGTGGTGGCTTCTTGGTGTATTTGATTTCCTATGTGTATTATATTTTAATTAAAAAGATATAGAAAGGCTGAGCACAGTGGCTCACCCCTGTAATCCCAGCACTTTGGGAGGCTGAGGCAAGAGGATCATTTCAGCCCAGGAGTTCAAGAACAGACTAAGCAACATGGCAAGATCCCACTTCTATAAAAAATAAAAATATCAGTGGGCATGGTAGTGCTCGCCCACAGTCTCAGCTACTTGGGAGGCTGAGGCAGGAGGATTACTTGAGCTTCAGCCGAGGAGTCTGAGGCTACAGTGAACTATCATGACACCACTGCATTCTAGCTCTGGCAATAGAGCAAGACACTATCTCAAAAAAAAAAAAAAAAAGTAAGAAGAAAAAAAAGCAGGAGGCCCAGACGTGGCTCTATTCTACTACACGTAGCCAAAGAGCCAAAAGAGATTAAAGAGGTCAAGAGAGGACAAACCAAGGGAAGATTCAGAATTTCAGTCTGTCCACACACAGCCTTCCAGTGACTCAACAAGCTGACACATGCTTGCAACTTACCTCCAAAAGAATTTCACATTTTTGTATTATTCCTTTGCCAGAGTTTTACCAAAAGTCTTTGACAAGGAAACTGAGACTTAGAGAAGTTTCCCCAACTCCAGGCCTAGTCCCTGGAAGAACCCACAACATCCAGTGGCCAGGCAAGTGCCTCACCTGGGGCACAGGTGTGTTCATCCTGGGAAAGCCAGGTGACTGCTATCAGTGACCTCATTTAATAATAATGCCCGCACAGACTCCTCTTGGGAGGGCTGAGGCTGTACAAAGAGCAGCAAGTTTATCCTGTAAAATTGCCAAGGCAGGGCCAGATGTTTCTGATAAAGAGAAAAAAAGATGAGCTGGGGAGGAAGACACACAGCCGGACACGGAACTATTAAGTCTCCTATCCTCTGAAAGCCTGCTGACCAAAGGTAACATTTCTGCTGCAACACGTGCTTTGAATGGGACAAGCAGGACCCCTGTGGGCACTGCCATGCCACCTCAGGGAGATGGCAGTTCTGACGCACCCTGGACACATGTGCCTGGGGCTGTGGGGGAGCGTGGAGCCGACCAGGGAGGCACACACCAGGCCACTCCTCCAGGATCCTGTTGCACCATTGTTGAGTCACAGGGTTTCCTGTTCTGCCAGTTCTAGCTCTCAGCTGCCTCAAGTTACCGCCAGGCAGACCTCAGGCGGCAGCACCTGTGAGGGGTCCAAGAGATGGGCACTGGGGCTCCCGGCCCAGGGTCCTCTGTCCTCAGACGTTCTGTTCTGACTGCAGGCAGCAGTGCAAAGGCGCAATGCACCCCAGACACACAAGACCCTGGCACAGAGCACTCACCTACAGATACTGACTGAGCACCAAGCTGAGCATACCAGGTCTGGACGCTGAGGAGACTGGGAGAAAGGAGACACCAGCCTCTGCCAGCAAGGGGCTCAGTCTACTGGAGGGCGGTACCTGTGTTGACGAGTAATTACAAACTAAAAGGTCAGACGGTAGGCAGTTTTTTACTGTAATAAAGTAAGGATTTACAACGACTTAAACCACACACATTAATACAAATCTGAGGAATATTTGTCTTCAAAAGGTTAGAAACATGTAGATGTTGGCCCCACTACCTAGAATATTCTCCTCCTCTGGGCTTAGCAAACTCCCACTGGCCCTCCAGGGCCCAGCACAAATGGCCTCTCCCCAGCCAGTGCTGCCAATGCACTTTTGACACCTGTGTCTTTCATCCTCACTGATCCCAGAGGACTAAAAGCACGGACTACATGTACCCAACTTCTTATCTGTGGTGCCAGCAGCTAACTCAATACTTGAGAAATAGAAGGTGCTCAAGAAACCTTGATATGGTTTACATACAGCAGCCTTGAGAAGGCAAGAGAGAAGAGATGGAAGAGTAGCCTGGTGAAGGGGAAAGAGCTGGCCTGCACCCTCACTGCATAGGATCCTGGTGGCAGTATCGTTTCCTCCCCATCAATCTGGTGCCTTTCCTGGCACACTGGCCTCCCTAGAGGTCAGACTCTGTCTTTTTCTCGTCACTCCCTGCCAGAGACCAGGGTCTGTTCCTAAGCCTTCTTTCCCACGGTGGCATGGCACGTAAGCCTCTCATTCCAGGTTTCCCCCTGTCCAAATGCTGGGCCAAATCCCTCTGTGTCTGTCCTTCTCCATATCCCAGCCCCAGACTCTCCCAGTCTGCCCCACTCACCCTAAGATCACATCCAGAATAGGCAAGGCACCCATCTACCGCTGCTTGCCCAAGACAATCTGTTTATGACACTGGTACCAGCATACCTGTTAATAGGGCCTTCTTTCTCTAATGAAAGTGGCTCAGTTTGGACAAGAAATTATAGAGTCCTCTAGCCCACTAGGCAAATCCTTCCTTTGTGGGGAACCCCCACCTAAATGATGAAAGTTCACAAATGGGCATAAAAAAGAAACACAACTGGGATCAGTAAACTGGGGTCCACCTCTGAGGCTCACCCTATGCGAACTTGGGTTGGTCCCTTAGTACATAGCACCTGATTTCCTCAACTGTAAAATGAAGGGTTTGGGCTATAACGATCCCAATGGTTCGTTGAGATCCCAGCTGGCACCTGACACATAACTGCATGCAACTGAAACAAAACTGTCCATCTCAGTTGTCCCGAGCAGCTTTATGCTGGGGGCTAAGGGCAGCCATTCTGGAGTCAGATTGCCTGAGACTGAATTCTGGCTTTCTCCCAGACCAGGTACTGTCCCCTTTTGTGCCTGGCCTCTTCAGGCCTGAGGGTGGCCGGAGTTACTATAATACAAACAGCTGATGGGACACAGCTAAGAGGGCTGTGGAGGGGACTGAAAACAGGAAAAAAAGAATTTTTTCTTTTTGCAGAATATGTAGCTTTATTTACAGAATCTTACGAACAAGACATTTATAGTTCATATAAGTTCATTCTCTTTTCTAATTTCTTCTCATAACACCTAAGTTATTGAAAAAAAAATACTGTGATGAAATTGCAGAACTATAAAGGGAAATATGAATAATAAAATCTTAACTTCTCTTGCAAAAATCAGACTTTTCTTAAAAAGCAGATTTCCAGCTTATTACCATCTTTTTGGAAGAAGACTTACTAAAAACAGATCTTAGGTTGCCTAAACAACCTTCTTCTTTAAATCCTCCAGGAAGGATGAGCAAGAAAGGAATAGCTCCAAGGTGACAAAAGATACAAAATACCTTTAGGGCAAGGACAAGGGCAACTGCCCATCCAGGGAGGAGGTGGGAAGTAGCAGAGCCCCTGTCCCTGGCTTACCATTCCTGCATGTGACATACTTTCCTTGCTAACATTATTAGAAGGAGCTGGTCCACCCAGAAAAAGAGAAGTTGAAGCTGCTAATGCCAGGGGTGAAAAAGTCCTCAAAACAACTCTTCACATCTTGGACTCTGATACATGCAAATCCGTAAAACAGCAAATACAACATTTAAAAGTCAAAAAGAAGTTGCCACATTTTCAACTCATGAGGCAAATCTTTTGCCAATGGCAACTCACAATCAACTTACAGTTGGTCAGATGATCTGAGTGTCTCCACCCCTCCTAAGCACCAGCTAGGACTGACCTCTGCTCGAATTATAGTTTAAAGAGGATTTCTCCTTGAGACAGCTGTCTATGAAAAGAAATTTCTTAGCTTAATACAGGTGTGTGCAAAAAGGGAAAGCACCCTACTGTTTCATATTTTATTTTTTAATGTACTAAAGAGTACATTTTTGAGCTCATCTCCTAAACTAGAAACCCAATAACTCTAAGTTGGCATTCTACTCCCCAAGGGTATTTTTAAAGAATGACAGGATATACTGGGAATGCTAAAATTACCAATTTAATGCAGCAGTCTCAGTGAAGTAAAGCAAAATCTTCCAGAGTCTTAAACTTTGAGTGTTATTTTCTGCTAGCTCCTGAAAGCAGTTTGAGAAAAATAAAACAGAAATGAAGATTCATTCTAAAACAATAACAAAAGCAATAACATAAAAAGTTAAGATTCCAACATTCAAGGAATTGGTTCTTTGGTAAAACTGGGTCATAAGCCTATCCGGAGTCAGTCCTGATATTTAATCTAGAATCTTGGTTGCTGAAGTTTTCCTCTTTCTTCAGCCTGTTCTCAAATCTATCGAAGTCAGCAGGCAAGGTAAGGAAAAACTTTTAAGTATCACCAGCAGTTTTCCTGCTCTTATTCTTTTCAAGAATATTCCTGGTTTGTGGGATGTTTCCCAAGAAGAAAAAGCAAAACAGATGCTGCTTTTTAATGACAGTGGGTGGACAATTTTTCTGTGCAAGAACAGAAAAATGCAGGTGTTGGCAATGAACCAGCACTTCTTGTCCAGAAACTGGACAGCCATAAACACAAATCCGTTTGCAAACATGGCCCCTAGGCTACAGGAAAGATTGGCTCCCCAAAGTAGCTAAAGAATCTCCCATTATCAATAAGATAATAATAAACCAGTTCACCTAGTGAACCTGGAGATTAGCTCCCACTGAAGCCAGAGTTCTGAGGTGAGGGCTCCACAGCGCCTGAGGCTGACCTATAGTTTCATGGACATGTATATTTATCTATTTTCTGGAAAGAATTAGAGCAGTTCATATTCAATTCAATACAGAATTCAATCTTTTTGCGGGGAGAAGAGAGGAAGTGATAATGTAGAGAAGATATTTAAAACTCATTTGCAGCATAATCCTCAAGGCCACCATTCTGCAAACATCCACAGTGCCCCAATCCAAGTTTCTGACCTGGTAGGTCAGAGTCCTCCATTATTTGTACTTTTATTTATATAATTAGCAGATCCTAAATTTTGCCTGCACTGATTCCATTTCTGATGACCAATCCTTGTCTAAGTAGAACATGAACTGAAGCCTAATTCTACAAGTCAGGGGAGGATAGTTTGTGCAGTCTCCCCTCTGACACTAACACTTTGTGTTCAGAATGTGCTTCTGGAGAGGCAGCTAAAAATCTCTCAGCAGATGAAAGGGGAAGAGAAGGTGGAAATTACAGCAAAATCAACTGTTTTCTTGCAGAGCTCCTGATCCTCCATTCTGTCAGTGCTGACCTGAGAGAAGGGGTCCAGGCAACTACACCTTCATGTTAGCTCACCTGGATGGCCAGGAACACCAGGTGCTGTCACAGAACCAATATTCAGCACCCCAGGGGGAACAAAGGAGCCTCTTGACAAGATATGCATTGTCTGCATCCTCATTCTACTTCCCCTCTCTCAGGAAGATCCCTGTCCCTTCTCCAACCCTACTTCTCTGCTCTGAATTTCAGTTCTCTTTGAGAAGTAATAGGCAACAGAAAGAACAGACCTTGAAAAAGTGGGATGGATTCCAGTCTCCTGTCTCTTCTCTGTGGGACTAGGTAGATCCAGTTTGAAACTGGGCAGCTTGAGGTCCAGGATGCACACTTAGTCTCATGGGCCCTAAACTATGGACTCACCTCTTGATATTTCTGATCAAGTCTAACCCCTGGCTATATTTTTGCATTGTTAGGTAAAGGATCCAAAATCTTTCAGCAGTGGTTCCAAGAGAAAAAGGCCACGGTGATCAGAGAAAAATGTTAGGCTTGTCAACAAGCTGCATTCAGGTTCCAGAGTCACTGTGAGAAAAGAAGGAGAAGAGAGGGTGACAGGCACTACCAAGAGACTGGTTAGCATGGTGGCTCATTCCTAGGATAGAACATTTTAAAAACAGCTTGACATTTGAATGCAGAAATATAGTCTGCATTGATTCTTAAGAGAATTGCCTCTTCCGTGGTGCTTCGTGGATACCGAGTCCTTGAGCCAGGGATCAGGCAGCCCAGGGCCTACCCAATCTGGCTCTGTCCTAAATATATAGTGAGCACCAACATAATGGTGAGCCAGGTCAAGAGGCTCAGGTTCTGGGTGACAAAGGGGATCAAGATGCTGCCCTTCCTTTCATCCTCTTGGCAGACCTCATTCATCTCAGGGAACACACATCAGCCAGAGAAATATACAAAAACATTCCTCCAACCAGCACAAAAATCCAGTTGGCAGAGAAGTGGCTGCTGGCCAGGATGCCAAAGACCAAACCCATGGAGTAGCAGCAGGTGGAAAGGAAGCTGAAGAAGACATTCATCTGAGCATTGAGCAAAATAACAAAGTCTCCCAGCTCATGCAGGAATTCCTCAGAGAGGATGGCCACTGAGCTACTGATGCCTTGGAAAACAGACACAGTAATGGAAGCACCAATGGCCTGGCCATCAGTGAAACTGTGCAGGCCATTACTCAGAGTGATTGTCAAGACCAGAGTACCAACACCTTTTAGCCAGTAATAGGTGCTCTGGGAAGCCTGCAGGCCCTGCATGCTGAGTAAGCCTGCCATGACCTTCTTGTCCACCATGGGCTTTGCCACTCAGATCACTGTTGCAGTGTGGAATGTGGTCCAGAATTCCCTCTGCAGCTTTTCCATCATTGTCTTCCTCCTGGGCCTTCTTTAAAGGCAGGGTCTCAGAGACATAATGGCAATGTCTGTGCGATGTTCATTTTTCTACTTAAAAAGCATCTTCAAGACTTTTTCTGTGAAAAAGAAAAGACAAAAGCTCCCAAACACCACTGCAGACTTGAAGACATAATAATCTTCCAGAGGGTTGAAACCAAAAGCCTCAGGGATGAGCTGGAAGGCAGCGTTGGAGTAGAACGTTCCAATCACCAGAGCTGTGCAGTACAGTAGCAGCCGCTTGTGAAACGTCTTCTTCATGACAGACACCATGCTGGCTCCCATGCAAGACCAGAGGGAGATGATGGTCACACAGGAGACCTAATCACCACACTTCTACTGCACTTGGCTCCCTCTTCCCTCTGCTCATCCTCCTCATTTTCCTGGTCCTAGGAGGTGCAGGCCCAGGGGTCCAGCTGCTGGAGGATGGTGGCGGTGGAAATCCTGGAACTCACTCCTCCCAATCTGCAATGGGGCACTGCAATTGTGGGCAGCAAAGAGTTTTCCAGAACCAAAGCACATCGAGAGGCTCCTCTGGCCATGCATAGGTGGGGTAACATTCTTCTAGTCCACTCCCTCCAACAACTAGTGTTGAGCAGGGCCTTCAGCTGCTGCAGATTGAGGCTATCACCCTAGTCATAGTGACACATAAGCTCCTATAGGAAGGCAGAGGCGCTGATGGCTGGCATAACCAGGGACCCAAGGACAAAGCATGAGCCTCAAGACAGCTCTCCATGAGCTGAGTGGGGCCAGCAGGAGGCTACTGTGGAAGGCTGGGTACAGCGGCTTCAAGGCAACTAAGTTAGCCTGGAGCTCCAGAGAACAGCAGCAGGCAGCACAGCCTCACCCATAAGACTGTGCCAAAGTAGTGCCAAGGCCCCAGGCAGTCTGCCAAGGCAGGAGAGCATTAGTCCAAACCTCATGCAGACAGGGAGAGCCTGAGCACTCCCTCCCTAAGCCTGAGATGGTAAAATTTGGGAGGAAGCAGGAAGAGGAAGTCCTTCAAATGATAATAAAGGAAAAGTGGCAGCTTTAAATGCCCTCATTTAACCCTAATAAAAGCCATCAGATGTTTAATCTGGCTTCGTTTCTTTATCAGGCAATATAGAGGTGCCAGAAGGAAGAGGCTAGGAACACAGACCACCTCCAGGCCTCCTAGGCAGGGATTCTGAGATGGGCAGGAAGGCTGGGTAGGTGGGAGGTGGGTGGACTCCAGGTTCTACCTGGAGAGAGCCTTGAGTCACTCTCTTGGTTAATTCTGCAATGAGGTTACCAAGGTCTGTCCAGGAAAAGGAACATCAAGGAAATGCTTACAGATCCACGGACAAAAGTACAAAATGTGTGACCACCCCTAAAAGGCGGCAGCACATCAGAGAAAATGAAATTCTTTGTCCACAGGAACAGGGCCACGAATCCTAACACCTGACTTGGATGACACAAAGGCTGCTCAAGGGGTCAGTGGATGGAGTGAGTTCCACACAATCTATTGGGCCATATCTGGAACCCAGGGTACCCCAATGTCAGAGGGGATACACTAAACAGCCCAGAGTTGGGAGAAATTTGGGGCAAGAGCTCTCTGCTAAGCACCAAGATAGCCGGGGAACCTCACCCAATGTGCAAAAAAAAAAAAGGTGAAAGTGGTTGTTTCCTTCAGTGACACTCCCTGGATCAGTGGAGCCAAACTTACCATGGCCCAGTCCCATGACAACAGCACAGGGCACCATAAATGGTTTCCCCAGTGAGATGCCAGAGTCTGGGGCAGAGGTGAGGATGGGGGAGCAAGAATCTAACTGGCAGCCTCCAGCAGAAGTTAGCAGCCTCAGCAACTGCCCTCAGAAACTTCTGCCCTCCTCTGGAAGTTACTGAGGGGAGGGAGGGTTAGGTTTCTCCTGTGAAAAGGAGTTTCAATGCTGTGATCATTCAGCACAGCCGTGTCTCTCATGGCATGTCAAAGAAGATGCTTCAGCCTGAGGTGCACCCATGTACAGGGTGTCCCAGAGACCTTTGAATGGGGGTGCCACTTCTCAGAGGACCAGAAGGAAAGCAAGTTAGAGGAAGCGCTCAAAGATGAATCTGCTATGCCCAGGAATGTGGTTTTAGAATTTGAAAGGACAGTGAGGACACTTCCTTCTTCCCTGGCTTCAGGAACTTCCCAGCCTTCTGCCCTCTCTGTTCTCTGATCCAATCCAATACCAGACAGATGGCACAAATGAGCCTGGACCCACACTACCTAAAAGGAGCCCCGGGGAATTACCCAAGTCAAAGCAGGATCTCCGTTCGCTCCTGTCAAGATGGAGAGGGAGAGAAAGTATCTTTATGGACAGATGCTACTTGTGTTGCAATGGGGTTACATCCCAAAGGGTTTAAATCAAAAATGCATTTCATACACCTAATCTACCAAACATCATAGCTTAGCCTGGCCTACCTTAAACATGCTCAGAACACTTACATTAGCCTACAACTGGGTAAAATCATTCAACGCAAACCCATGTTATGATCAAGCGTTGAATACCTCATGTAATTTATTGAATACTGTACTGAAAGTGAAAAACAGAATGGTTGTCTGGGTACCCAAAGTATGGCTTCTATTCAACGTTTTTATTTCCAAAACATCATAAAGTCAAAAAATAACTAACTTGAACCATCATAAGTTGGGGACCATCTGTACCAATATTTAATATGTAAAGTATTGACTATATGTCAGGCACCATTCTAAGAGCTTCACATATATTAACTTTCTTTCTCTTTAATCCCTACAATGACCCAATTAAAGTATTATTATCCAAACAATCTCTCCACTTTACAAGAGGAGGAAACTGAGGCTTAGGGAGGTGTATTACACATAACTAGCCCAAACTCACACTGCTTTTTATGCAGCAAGCCAGGATTCAACCCTAGGAAGCCTTACCCTTCTTACCAAAAAGCGTCTCTCAGTAATGCTGGACTGTCCCTCAGTGGGTGTCCCCAGCCCCTCTAGCTTGCTCTCTAGACAGGGCAGCTTCTGAGCTCACATTCTGCCAGCTCACATGTCTGTCTTATTTGGAAGCCTGGCAGAGGCCTAGCCTCCATGGAAACTCCAGCACAGCCAGGGTGCCATGTCCTGAGGACAACTGAGCAGACTTCTTTCCAACTGGCTTCCTGATGAACTTGCACTGCCTATTCTTCTGGCTGAGACACAGCAACTGGCTCCTGCCTCCTGGAAACATGCCCTTCAGTGAGGGAACGTGGGCATCTGCTGACTGCAATGGACTGGAGATCTCACCTTAAGTTCATCTGTCGTAAAAGCCAATTTCCACTATGACTGTCCCAGGCCATGGCACACTGATGAGAGCTGAGGGCTCTGCTCCCACCTGGGGCTCCTAACTAACTGTTTGACCATGAGATACACACTTGAAAACTGAAGAAGGTAGAGGATGGGTGGACCATGTTCTTCTGAAACAATTTCTCAGCCTCAATACTATGGACATTTGGGGCCAGATAGCTCTTTGAGGGGCAGGGACCTGGTATCCTACATATTGTGCCATATCCAGCATCATCCTACCCTCTACTTACTAGCATCTCACCCATCTGCAACAACCAAAAATGTCTCCAGACATTGCCAAATTCCACTCCAGGACAAAAATCACCCCTAGGTGAGACTACTGATCTAAAAGAATGCCTAACAAATATAAGCAGTATAACCTGGTTCTTTGTATTCTCAATGAATCCCCAGCAATTTAAAAAAAAACAAGCTTTGCCCTTAAAATTTTGGATAAGGTAAAAACTCTTTCTGAAAGGCTGGGATAACCTCTCAAAAAAGAGAAAAAATAACTAATCTGGCCCAAAATGTTGACAGCACTGAGGCTGAAGGAAACTGACCTAGAAATAAGCAGAAATAGCCACTCCATTGCAAGGAAGCATGGCATGTGATCCATGTGAACTCTGAGGTTTGATTTGCCCCTTTTTTGCTTTGAAAAGGCAAAGCAGACAACATACAGCGTTGGAAAACAAACCAAACTTGCTGACTTCCAAACTCAACAATGATAATGAGGAACCTCTTATCAAGAGCTGGTCTTTTAAACCGGAAGCATCTGAACAAAGGAAGCCAGTTTTCTGGGCCTCTCAGGTTCTTTTGGTACATCTGATCTTCTTACTCAGTTGCCACTTTTTCATGCCCCCTGGATAAGGACCCCCAGCTGCCCTGACACTCCCCAGAGTGCTGGAAAAGTTCCACTTCAAAAAGTGATGTTAAAAAAAAAAAAGTTGGCTTTGGCTGAGCAGCTTCAGAGGGAATTTTATTTCATTCAAGGGTGAAAAAAAAAGGAAGGGGCTTCTTAGCATTCTCTGAAATAGAAGTTTAGCAATATAATTCAAATGGAATAGTTAGCAAAAGCTACAAAGTATTCCTAATACCATCAGTTGCCTTCTGAACAGGAGACGGGACAGTATTGGAATAAGGATACTAAGATGTTACAAGTTGAACAAATGAAACAAATCATACCTATCAATGTCAGTTTCCCCCATGAAAATTAACCTAGCCAAAAATAATCTTATTAAAGTTTTAATCTATAGTTGACTCTTGACACTTCACTCTCATATCTAGAAATTAATGGCACATCATAGATGTCCAAAATGTTCCTTTAGGTCTTTAACTCTATACCAACCCATGATAATACACCCTATTTTGACTTAGTGGCCATTTATTATCTTTTCCTGAAGACTTATCTCTCCAGACAACAGAACGGTTTATCAGTTTTTGTTTTCTGCAGAGGGTCCTGCTCCCATAGTAGGTTCTCAAAAAACATTAAAATTGTTGGCTACCTTGACAACAAGGGGCTCTGTTGAATCTTGGCATCCAAGGTATTCCCCTTCAGGCCTTAGAGAGCAATCTATATTACAGGATTCCAATAAAAATGACATCAGCCTGCTCGAGTTAAAACAACGTGGTGAATAGCTAAAGGAAGGGGTATACACTTATTTCACTTCTGTGGTTAACTCTGATCCTCATTCTTAAAAGACAAGATCCCAAATCTGATATATTAATTTACCTCAATTAATAAAAAAAAAAACAATCTTCTGTCTCTTCAGACAGGACTTGAGCCTTGATTACAGGAGGCCAGGAAACTCTTACCCCTCCCGCCCCCCTTAGAACATGGTTGGATAAAGAAAGAATCCCTTTTTTTTTCTTTGGACAGAGCCTCAAGCTGTCACCCTGAGTAGAGTGCTGTAGCATCACAGCTCACAGCAACCTCCAACTCCTGGGCTCAAGCGATTCCCCTGCCTCTGCCTCCCAGGTAGCTGGGACTACAGGTGCCCGCCACAACACTTCAGCTATTTTTTGGTTGCAACCGTCATTATTGTTTGGCAGACCCAGGCTGGATTCAAACCCGCCAGCTCAGGTGTATGTAGTTGGCGCCTTGGCCTCTTGAGCCACAGGCACTGAGCCTAGAGAAAGAATCCTGAGAATTGCCTTTCCCTCTAAGTGTGCACCCACACACCCATCCCTTTGACCCAGGGCTAACTACCCCCAGCTGCCTCCCACCCTCCTCCACTTCCTGCAGCTCTCACTCAGCTTCTTTATAGGGGAAGACCCCCTCCTTCATTCTTGCACCCACTGAACACCTCATCAGTGGCCAGGAACTGTCGTAGCGAAAGCAAAAAGCCAAGATCCTTCTTGTCTTGAGGAAGGAACCCAAACTAAAAACCATCAACTCTAATGTATGATGGAATGAAACAAATGCCGTGCAAGGTTCAAGGGCACTAATGTAGGCACATAGGAAGGGGGGAAGGTAGAGAGAGTTGAGAGAGGGGACAGCATTTGAGCTAGAAAGGGTTAAGAGGGAAAAAGACAAGCAAAGTATTCAAGTTCACAGAAAGAGCAAGAAATAAAGGACCTCGTATGCACAGGCCTGAAAGGATGGCAATTAAGTCTCTGGGAACGAAAGGATGGAGAGAAAGATGAGGCTGAGGTGGGAGAGGCATCGGGGGCAGCCAGTGCAGAGTTGTAGAAGCCTTCTGAAATGATTATTCAGTCTGGCTCAAGAAAGAGACTAGAAACGGGAAAATCCTTAGGAGGCCTCTGAAGTAGCCCCAGAGACCAGTTAACAAAGTCAGAAGGGAAAGTTTGTGAAAATGAATCCAAGGCTCTCAGCTGGAATAGCCAGAGGGTACTAACTCACGTCATCGATCTAATAGGAGAGCTAGTTCCTTTTGTGGGATGAGGGTACTACCAGCATCCATGAGAGGACACAGGTGTGGCCTATGAGCCCACTAATGTTCCCCAGAGGCAAACAAGTATGTGGTCACGAGCACAGTGCTCTGGAGCCACCTGCGTGGCTTCAATCCCCAGCTCTTACAAAAAAAAGCTAGTGACCTTGGGCAAGTTACTCTAGGCCTCAGTTCCTCACCAGCAAAACAGATGCTGATAACAACTGTACTTACCTCATGGGGTTGGCGTGAATGTAAATAACTTAATATATGTAAAGAGCTTAGAAGGGTCCAGGTACACAGTAGATGCTCTGTGTTTGCTCTTGAACTTAGAATTCAAGTTCAAGAGCAAACACAAATACTCACTTTTGCCAAATGAGAGACAAAGTATTCTTGCCTCTCATGCAGCAAACAATGGACTTCCATCAGGAGACAAGTGGTCCTGCTGGGCAGATAAATCTAAGCCTTCCCCATGTCCTCAGACAATAACCTGGAATATGTAAGATGATGTTTTCACAAATGGATTTCAGAAGAATCCAAATCAAAAGATCTTTTCAAGAGACTATTAAATTAAACTCAGTCTTCGCCATTCTCTTCTAATTCTTCCCTCCAACAGTAACTCAGAAAGATGGTTCCAAAATATTCTCTGATGCTCTTCCTATTTCCTAATTGCAGCTGGTATAAAACAGCTAAGCTCATCCTAAGCAGGGAGTCTAAGTTAGAGGTTCTTGACCCCTACTGAGTTAAAGAGTTGATTCTATTCTGCCCCCACTGGTAATTTGGAGGAAATGCGCACCTGTCTCAGGGACATTTCTGAGGCAGAAAGGTGGCTGCTGCCAGGGTAAAGAATTCGATAGGAGGGATGATTTCACTTTGTGGTGCTTAATCATCACAATCTCATAAGTGGGCAAGCCTGCTGTCATCATCTGCATTTTTGAAAAAGAAATGGGTTGTCCAAAGAGACTCAGAATCCTGTGGTTAAACTGTCCACAAGACAAGGATTGCAATTCATTTCCAGATACCTTGGCTAATGCCCTTTCTATTCTGGGGCTAAAAAGATGACCTCCAACCCCATTGACAGTGATAAAACTCCACTGAGTTTACAGTCCTAGTGTCTCCCACTGGATTGGCAACAGTAAATTTATACAAGAATTCCAATGCCCTGGGGGTGACATCCAACTGAGAAGACATTCCTAAGATTATGGGATGTAAACTCCACTTAGTATTTTGGGACTTGCCAAGATGTAATAGCCTTCACCAACAGTTAACTCATATCTTGGAAGCTGAGAAGTTGCCAAGACCCTGCCAGCTCAAAGACATGTTGTTAGGTAAACTGAATTAAAATGTAGAACCTTGTCCCAGGAATAAGTTAGAGAGTAACAACCGTTTATGAACATGGTAAAACCCAAGACAACCAGCCGCCCTCGACTCCTTTCTTCATTCTGAGGCTGAGTAACGTCAATTATTATGTGGAGGTTCATCTGCCCTCGTTACATCAATATGGAAACCCATCATCTTCTCTTTTGCCCTCAGGACCGCCAGAACGGGAATACGGGCAGGTTGCTCCACGGAAAGATAATGTCAAGACTTTTTCCCAAAAAATGTGTTCCCACCAGACACTGAAATTTCAAGCATGTCATTGAGCAACGTTCAGTTATTGCCTCACAGCTCTAAAACAACCCTATTTCCCCCTCCCCAGCTCATCCTCTACCTCAAATCCCCGGCCAAGGCTCTGGCTCAGAGCCAAACCTTTAATCCCGGGCCTTTCAGAAACTGAATTCAGAGAATGCCCCCAGCCCAGCCCAGCCCAGCTCCGGTCCCACCCCCATTCCACGAGGCAGGGAGATCAAGGTTCTCCAGAGGCCCGGAGGCGCTTTTTTAACGTATATGACCGGGCCAGGGAGAAAGCTCTGGTGGTGGGGACTACTGAAAGCCATGTGGGCACCGACAGGTCGGGGCCTAGAGCCGGGGAAAAGCTCACTTTCAGAACGGCAAAAACCTTAAGAAATCTGGGAATGAGGGGCTGACCCTCTCCGAGTAACTTTTAGGAGCAAACTAGAAAGTAACAAAGTCTTCTCCGACTCGGAGGCCGGCACCGAGGACGCGAAGCTGGGCGGTCCCGACGCAGACCCGGGGGTGGGGGATGAATATACGCCCCTCAGTTCCGGGACTCGCAGTTCCGGGAAGGGGGCGCGGCGGGAGGAGTTCCTTTGCCCCCTTTCCAGCTCCTTTCCGAGGCGGCTTCTCTCCAAGCCTACCTCCGCAAGGCCGCGAGGAACGTGAAAGGGAACCGCTTGTACCCTAAACGTAGTCCTTACACGCGCGAGAGGTGCCCGGTAGCCCCACAGAGGCAGAGGAGCCTCCTCCCCCAGCCACGATTCTCCCCACGTGCTCCCGCCGGAAGAAGGGGGGGCTCCTCCCACGTGGGCCTAGCAATCCCGGACTCCGTACAGGGTGCCCGCCCCCATAGAAACAGAAAAAAGTGGCTAGGGGAGAGACGAGAACGCGTTCCGGACCGCAGGCACGGAGAGAGCCCGGCGGTGCGCGAGCCCCGGCGCCTCGCACGCGCGCAAACGCACGCCAGTGTCTAGTAGACGTGGCTCTTCTCGCGCAGGAGTTTCTCGGCTGCCCAGACTTTTTCCTGGTCCTCGTCCCCGTCCCGGAGTGCGGAGAAAGCGGGTCTCCGCAAGGTAGAGAAGGAGAGTCTCGGAGACCACGTAACTTTTACCAGATGCAAGCCAGTTGCCTCCGGCCTCGCTGACTTACCTTCTGCACTTGGTCATGGTTGAGCTCTGTGAAGAAGTAGGCGAGCAGATGCGAGGCAATCATCCTGCCGCGGCCCGACGGCGCCGAATTGGGAAACCAAGGCTGGAGTGCGTGCGGGGGAGGCAGACGACACGGTCCAACCGCTTTGTATCTGCGCTTGGCTGCGGGTCGGGAGCGGAGAGCCGGGGTGGCACACAAAGAAGGCTAACGGCGATGGCGCGCCCGGTCCAGGGAAGGTCTCGGGTCTCTAGTCAGGTTTCTGGAGTCCCAACTGTAAGAAGTCGTTAAGTATCACTCCTGGAGACGTGTCCGGTTGTCCCACGCCAAGACGCTCACTTCAGCCACAAAATCACTAAGGTTCAACTTGAGAAGAGTCGCAGCCCTGATCCACTAGGGCGATCGGACCTCTCAAGCTCCCACGCGCGATGCTCCAGCTGGCAGATCTTCTTAGCTGGATGACACAGCGTCGCTAGCTGCGGCCCGGGACTCCTGCTCTGGAGTTTGGTGCAACAATGTGGCTTATTGAGGGGCTGCCGGCTCGCGGGCAGCCGGGTCAGTGACGTGAGCGCGCCCATTGGTTGCACGGGGAGGGTGTGTGCTCCGCGGGCCGCCCGCCGTCGCTGTGCAACCAATCAGCGCTCACAGCCCGCAGGCGCGGCGGCTCAGACACCCGAGCCGGCCGGCTGGAGAGGCGCGCCGGGGCGGGGGGCGGGGCCGAGTGCTGGGGATGGGACGTGTGGTCCGTGGCTAGAGGCTGGGACGGAAAGGCGCCTGAGCCACCGCCTCGTCAGGTTCTGTCATGGGTGGGGGGCGCGTGATCGTGTGTCCGGGGTGTAAGACGGCTGGAAAAACGGGTCACTGGACCAGCACACGCCCTGTGAGGAAAGACACCATATGGCTGGTACCTTGGGATCCTACCAGCGGTTCCCATTGCCTAGTCACAAGTCTGAAACATCCTAGTTCTTATCTATCGTGGCACAGCCAGTTTGCGCAATGCTGATGCAAAGTGAGCCACCTTAGTTGCTGCTTACTCTGTGCCAGGCAATACAAAAGTTGACCCATCTAACCTTCTCACCAAATGGGTTTTACTAACCCCGTTTTACATGAGGAAACTGAGGCACGGAGCCGTTAAAGACATGCCCACGGTCACATAGCTAATAAGTAGCGGGTGAAGAAAAGAACTGTGTCCGTCTGACTTTAAGATTGTGTTCTCTTCCCCCATTTTCCTCTCCTGACTCTCTAAGAGACAGGGAAGTAGAAGGCAGGGAAGAAGCCTTGTCTGCAACTGTGAGACTGATGCCTGGGTGAAACAGGGGGGCTGGTAAATGTGTAACTGGATGATCCTGGGTGTGTGTGGGATGGGAGGCTGTAAGGCTTACAGATGCTGAAAGGAGTGGAAGCCAGAGTCACAGCTAATGCCTGGCACTAAACTCCATTGACTAGATAGATAGATAGAGGCAAGAATGAAATACCTACTTCAGCAGACAGGAGATTTGTGCTGGTGGAGAATGGCAAGCCTGGGGTTGGACATGTGGCAGTGGAGGGAAGATGAAGGCCAGCTTGGTTAGACTGAGGAGTTTCTCTTTCCCTCAAACATCAGGATACTATCTACAATGTGTATAGACTTATTATACAAGTAATAAATTCTTATTGTTGAAAAAATAATAATATATGATAAACAAGAACATCTATGATCCAGCAAAACTTCTTGAAAGCTATGTACCTTGTCAAATACACATCCTCACCCCTCCTTCCCTGCACTCCAAAGTCGGGCCCAAAATGCCTTTGCCATAGTCACCAAAATCATCTGCATGTTGCCAAATCTTGTGTTCTCTCCTCTTCCCTGCCCTGGTCTTATTCTGCCTCTCAAGGATGTTGGAAGCAATTAACCAGATTTTCCATCTGGGCATACCTTCCTCACTCAGTAGGGGCAGGGATGCTCCACTCATTGGTTTCTGGCTAACCTCACTCCCCAGGTTCCTCAGACCCTATTTTCTCTATTGGTAAGTTCTGGGTATTCTGGGGCTCAACTAGTTACATTCTCTCCCTGGATAATCCCTCCCATCCCTGTGACTGTTATATCATCTACACACTGATAACTCACAAAAGTAAATGCACAGTGAGGACCTCTCCCAGAGCTGCAAGACTGTTTCTCCAACTGCCTTTTGTCACTTCTACTGAAGTGATAAGCACCTCACACTTAACATGTCCAAAGCTGAACTCAACTTTTCTTCCAGAAATACTTTCCTTTCCCAGTTGTCTTACCAAATAGCATCACCATCCCCCTATGTCATCTTCAATTCCTTCCTGCCCTTTCCAGTCACATTCAGTCATTCATCAGAAAGCAGTCAACTCTGCCTGTAAGACAGACCCTGTAGCTGACCACTTCTCTCCTGTCCTTGGACACCTGCTATTCAAGCCACCAACATCTTGGCCAGAGCTCAGGCCACATTGTCCTACCTTGGGCCCCTGCTTCCATGCTTGTGTACCTTCACCTAGACACCTATAATCTCTTCAATCAGGAACCAAGTGACTTATTTCAAATATAAACCATACTAAGTCTTTCCCAAGCTTGGAGCCTGGGATGGCCCCAATTCTTAGAAGAAAAATTCAAACTCCTGGTGATGACTGTTAAGCCTTTATAATATGGCCCCTGCCTCCCTCTCCACCATGTCCAGTAAGACTTTCCCCAGCACACTGCTTGGCATACCGACTGGCATGCTTTCCTCACAAATGCCAGACTCTTTTCCAACCAAGGACCTTTGCTCTTCCTTTTTATTCTATCTGGAATATTCTTCTCCAGACCTGGCTCCAGCCAACTCTTTCTTATTGTGGTTCAGCTCAGATGTCACTTTCTCAGAGGGCTTTATTCTCCTGTTTCATCTTAAGTAGTTCCCAGAGTGACAATTATAGGCACTATATTCTCTCTATGTTCTTTATCTCTTCAGTAGGATGTGAGCTACATGAAGGCAGGGTCTGCATCTATGTTGTTCCCTCATATTTTCAGTACTTAAACTGGTGCTTGTCACATGGCAGGTAAGCAATAAATATTTATTACATAAATTAATAGAAGAAATCTTAGAGATAACTATTGTTCACAGTTTGTATTGTAATACACATGCATGTAGAGAGGGTTAATAGTATTTCCAAAATCTTTCCTCACCTCTCTGTCTACCCTAATTCACAAACTCAGTATTTCTTACCTGGTTGCTACAACCTCTTAACTTCTCTCTTTGGATATAGAGACACCATAGGTATACAGACTTAGATAGCCAACAGATAATCTGAAAGCAGGAAGTGATGGAATCAGATTTGCTTTTTTAGAGCAATACCTGCCCTCCATGTGAATGGGGGGTAGGGGATCAGAGACCAGGGGCAGGAAGATGTGGAAGCTGTGAGATAAGACTAGGATCCAAGCCAAGATGAGAGTAGGGCAGGGTTATATAGGTTTAGTTGTCATGAAATCTGAGATAGAATTGATGACTTTGGCTTGGAGTAAAGGATGCCTGCTGCCTAGAAACACTCGGAAATTTAATAGCCCAGTGCTACAAAACCCATCTTTGATCTCACCCCAAGAAGGTGAGATCAAAGCCAATGGGGTAAGATCAGCTATGATTCCTTCTCAACACTATACTGTTAGTACTTCTTCTCCACTACCCTCTCTGGTCCTATTTCATGCAGACCAGAGAATAATCATAAAAGGTTTTTAAAGTACATATTATCTCTCAAGAAGCCCCAATTGCCTGAGAAGGTGGTTCAAGTAGGTGTTATTATAAACCCAATTTATACATGACAAACCAAGGAGAAGTTACCCACACAGGCTGTGGCTTTTTTCTTTGATTCTCCTGGCTCTAAATTCCATACCTGGAGTTCATTATTTATTGATTCTCAGTTCTCTCTCTCTCTCTTTTTCTCTCACACACATCAAAGAGTGAAGAGATGTAATTATACTCTATCATTTCAGGAAGGAAATCAATCAGCAAATATTTATTAAACCACTACAATATTCTGGAAATTCTGCTTGGAATAAAATGCAAAATGAAATGCAAGATGTGACTCTTGCCCCTGAGAGATTAACTGTTTGGTCAGAGATATAAAGCCAACACATAAAACAGTATTACAGGTGGTGCCTGTGGCTCAAAGGAGTAGGGCGCCAGCCCCATATGCCAGAGGTGGTGGGTTCAAACCCAACCCCGGCCAAAAACTGCAAAATATATATATGTGTGTGTGTGTATATATATATGTATATATCTATAACAGAACAGAAAAGTGTATCATTAAGAGCCAAAAAATGCCCACATCTTTATATATGATGAAGTTTTGGAGGAGGAAGAGACAGAGCCATAAGCCAGAGTCAGCCAAGGATGGTCTGAGGGATGCAAATGCCACTTCCAGTTTTACACCAGGACAGTGCTGGTGTTAGTCTCATATAGGACTGAGCTGAACCTGGCCATGGGGCTTCCCAGGAGCTGTCCTGGGAAGAGACTACTTTGCCAAATGACTTCCAAGTGCCAAATATGCATTTTTCTAATTAGGATTTACCAAGTTTCCAGTATTATCATAAGTAATGAGATGATGTAGAAAAAATTAAGACTGAGGGTGAGTCTGCCCTGACTATAAATATTCATGACTCCTTGCATCCTATTACCTTTAATATTGGGTCCTAATGATTTGGATAATCCTTTTGTTTCAGAGTTCAATTACAGTGTATGAATTAGAGGGACTAGGAAAGAAAGGCAGTTGGAAAAAAGCTAAAATGGAAGCCACACAACAACCTCATTTTATCTGTCAAAGTTACAAACAGAATCCATTTAAGCTAGTTTATATGAAATTTAAAAGTTTATGGAAAAATAGTAAGTCCCTTGTAGGATCTTCAGGAGAGTCAGAGAGCAGACTCAGAGGCTAGTCAGCCAAAAATCATACCCGAGTTATACCATCAAACTCTGCCAGTGGAAATACTATTTCTATGGCCACTGGACTGGCATCTCTATTGATACTTCTGAAGGCAGACATGGGATTATACAGCCACATCAGGTCACAGCCACCTTCAACAGCTGAATGTCTGCATCTCAGCACTCTTGGTAAAAGGAGTTCTGCATAGAACATCCTTCTTTATGGTATCTACTTCCAAATTGACATTTTGTAGCTGGGTGTCAGAGCTTAGATCACCTGTCCATGCCCTAGCTGCAAGGGAAGCTAGAAAATTGTGACAAGAGTAAGGAGTCATATGGTGGAAATGTCCCCAAACATAAGAAAGATGTGCAAAGTGGCTGGGAAATCCCAAAGCTTGGCAAACATCCACCACACCCAACAGTTACTGAAAGTGCTACACTGCAAAGTTTAAAATGCCCTTAGACAAACTGGCTTTCTAAAATCTGAAACACATCAAAAAAGATTGAAAAATAGGATAATTTGTACTCAATGGGAGTTAAATTGGGGGAAAATGGTCAGTAAGCAAATAGCAGGAAAACTGGCTATAAATGAGTTGACATGGAGCTGGATGATTCATCCTCTCCATACACAAGCTATAACCTAGCAACTGCCCACAGTTGCGTTTGGTGTCACCGTAGATAAGGAAAAGACCATATGGGACATTGCCAGGAGGCCTCCTCCAAGGCCATCCAAAATATGAGGGCTGTTTTGTCCCATCCCCTCATCCTGATGGGCCTGGGGCGGTAGCTATGTCCCTTGAGCAGTTTGCTGAGCAGGACATGGTGGCATGCTGAGGCTGACATGGGAACACAGCATTGTCCTGGGCCTTTCTGAGCCCTGGTTTTTTCTTCAGCAAAGTGGGGGAGATCACGAGGTACCTTGGGAGAGTCTTTTTTTTTTTTTTTTTTTTGAGACAGAGTCTCACTATGTGCCCTTGATAGAGTGTTGTGGCATCACAGCTCACAGCAACCTCCAACTCCTGGGCTTAAGTGATTCTCTTGCCTCAGCCTCCCAAGTAGCTGGGACTACAGGTGCCTACCACAATGCCTGGCTACCTCGGAGATTTAAACACCAGTTTCTAAACACATTGCCCATAATATCAAGTCTTCTATGCAATAAAATCTCAGTGGTTTAAGAAAAAATCCAAGTGGCAAGAACAATAAATGTGGAGTCTCAAGGACATGGGAGATGCTGGTTTGTTCCAAATGGAAACACAGTGCTCTGCTTTAGGGAGATTATTTCAGCCAGGAGGAAGCTGGGCATGTTGACAGGGCTCAGCTGAAAGGAAGGGAGGTAATAGGATCCTACTGATGCTTAAAGACACAGCCCCTGGGCCAGAAGGAATTTGGAGGGCATTTTGGCGGGGAGTTAAACCAGAGTCCTGAGAAAGGATGCTGAAGGCTTCTACTAGACTTATGGCAAAAGGATGAGGCTGGGGTTGGAGGGATGAGAATAACATAAGAAATAGCTTGAACAGGACATGAGAATGTATTGAATATGAAGAGTGGAGAGAGGTGGAAAACTCCAAGATGATGCTTCCCAACCTTGCTGCTCTTTGGAACAAGGTGTACCAAGGGATAGGGCCACTTGGCCCTACTATAGGCAATGAGGGGTGCCTTGCTATAGAGTATTTATAAACAAAATAGAACCTTTTTTTATTTTTTATTTTTTTTTAGGCAGAGTCTCACTTTGTCACCCTTGGTAGAGTGCTATGGTGCCTATCATAGCTCACAGCAACCTCAAACTCTTGGCTCAAGTAATTCTCTTGCCTCAGCCTCTCAAGTAGCTGGGACTACAGGTGCCCACCACAGTAATCAGCTGTTTTAAGAGATACCATCTGGGTCTTGCTCAGGCTGGTCTCAAACTTGTAAGCTCAAGCAATCTACCCACTTAGGCCTCCCAGAATGCTGGTATTATGGGTGTAGGCCACCGCGCCCAGCCCAGTCTATTTTTTTTTAATTACCATAGGTTGGTGATTCTAAACAATATCAATGACAAAATACTCCAACCTGGATTACAACCAGCTGCCCCCAGGGCATCCCACCTTTTCTGTTCCTTGTACATTCACTATACAATAGAACCTCCCCTACTGATCACCTCTCTACATTGAGCACTTCCTTAAGTTGATCTGATTTTCATAGACTGGACATGGACCACATGTACATATCAGTACAGTAGGCCTAATTCCTTAGGTTGACCACCTCTGAATGCTAATCAGTTTGTTACAGTTCATTGGGTGGTCAACTTAAAGTGCTTCTACTGTATTATAATCACCCAAAGAGCTTTCAAAATTAATAATCAACAGACGTTAATGGCATCTTTTCTTCCATTATAATAGTGCATGAAAAAATAAAGTTCCTGGGAACTTCAACTGTGCAAGGAACTTGGAAATAGGGAAAAAACTAGAACAAATAGGGAGGCCTAGTAGTGCTTTCATGAATTTCTCTTCCTGTTAGGTTTATCTATAAATTTTAAGTCAATCCACCCAAAAATAATGGATTAATAAAAAACAAGGTGTTTTTAATATTCCTATTTGAAAAGTAAAGAAGTAGTACTATCACCCAAATTCCTGCAAACTATGGCAAGAACCTGTTCATTCGCTTTTGAAATACTAGACTGGTGATGCCATTTCTGAAAGAGATTAAAAACCTAAATTCCATGAAAGAAAAGATCCATAAAAGAATCTCTATTGAGCAAAGGCAAAGACAATCTAAACAAAAATATGTATCAGATACAAAAGGCTCATTTTTCTATCATATAAAGAGCTTCTTCAAATTAGTAAGAAAAAGAAATCCAACCCTTGGGTTAAAGACACAGAGAGTTAACAGGAAAAGAACAAATGGCTATTCGATATATGAAAAGATTAACATCACCCAGAATAATGAAAATGCAAATTTAAAACACATCGATATACTGCTTTTTGCTTATTAGCTGTACAAAAATCAAATAACAATTTGATATACCTTACCATAGAAAAAGAGGCACTCTCTAAAGTGAACAGATTTCACTAAGAGGAAATTAAATTCGTGAAGCCCTGTTAAGCCTCTTTACTTACTCTAGTCTTCTTCCAAGTTCCTGGTTCAGTTTCAGTTCCTAGGTATTCTGTCTTTTCGTTTACTATTACAATGGAAGAGTACATTGCAGGTGGTAGAACACAACCTCCATGAGATCAATTCAACACTCCCCATCAATTATGAGTATACCTGCCCCTAGACCCAGCAATCCCATTTTTTCTTACAGTTATACCCACCCACACTGAGTATACCCACTGTAGCATCCTTTGCCATAGATAGACTGGGATTGATCTAAATTCTATTGTCTGGGGACTGGTTGTGTAGAGTGGAGCAGATCCATACAATTACCTGGCCACCATATTAAAAAAAAAGAAGGTCTCTAAGCATTAATATAAAATTATCTTCAAGATATGGTTAAGTCTTAATTCTAGCCCAAGAATATGGGGAGGGGGTGGGGAAGGGGAGGAGAGAAGGGCGGACGGGTGGTGGGAGGGTGACTGGAAAGATCACCTATATATCTGTCTAACAAGGGTACAAGTGAACTTTTCTAGAACTAGAATATAAATGTTTTGATACAATGACTAAGCAAATGCCATGAATATTTATGGTAACCAGCTTGATGAAAGTATTTCAAATTGTATATGAAAACAGTACAATGTACCCCATGTTTGCATTAATGTATACGGCTATCAATTAATAAAAAAAAAGTTTAAAAGACATACTATTCGCCAATATAGAAACAAACAAGAACCATCCCAGCTTCTGTTTTGCCAGCTACAGACCACAAGGTCACTGTAATAAACTGTAATGATTCATATCAAAGCAACTGTGTTGTATGATGGTGGCTGAGCCTCTTTGACAAGCTCAGCGGCCATTTACAAACCCAGCCAGATATACCACCACCACACCAAGTTGTTCCTCAATTATTATTATTTTTAATGAATAATCTTTTAAAAATCTTTTTGAATAATTAAAATGCTGAGTACATGTTCTATTTATTCTACCTCCCTCCTGACCTTGAAGTGAGGATTAAGAGAGACAAAGCATGGAAACCACTTGATGCATGACCTGGCACAGGCAGGGTAAATAGTAATTTTGAATGTGCTGAAGTGGGACTGCTTGAATTGGTAGCTTTTGCTACCAATTTTTGGAAGTTTCTAATTGCTTCAAGGAAAAACATATCTAAAACCTTTTCACTGTGGCTGAAATGATCTGTGTACATGTCTTGTCCCCTCCTAGACTGTTGGCTAAGGGCAGAGATAGGCCTTACTTTTCTTTGTACCTCCAACGTGTAGCCCATACAGGCTGCTGGATACCTAACATGACAACCCAGACAATGAAAACAATAATCTCTTCCTGCCAGTCCCACAGGGTTATGAGGTTTAAACACGTGGAAGTGTAGGACTGTGAACATGACCATAAAAACCCACCATGAGCACATCACTGAACTTTTGTTCCTGTGCGTTCAAGAGGGTGGAGAGTCATACGTGAATACAAATAGTTCCTGCACAAGCAGACACACAATAAAATGCAACTAAAAATCTCACCCTTTCAGACTTGTTAGCTCTCAGCAGGAATGTATCCTGTGCTGTATGTTTTAAAGAACTGGGTTAGGACATATGCTAGGTTGAATGAAGCATTTTTAACCATAGTGAAGTCCTACAGCTACCCTGAAATGCACAAAAGGCCTGGCAGTGTCTGCGAGCTTGACTCCCTTTTTTAAAGCTTCTCTTTAACAAATTCCCTCACACTTATTTCCAGAAAGTATCCACATTTACATGTGATGAATTTATCACTGGGCTTAACAGAAAGCAGGAGTAGAGGCCTAAGTCCTCAAGATGTGGAAAAGGGAGATCTCCTAGTAAGTAAGCAGGGTGAACCACGTCCCTCTCAGGTAGGGTTCCTCTGGCCAGGCTGCGCTGCCCCATCTGAAGACGTGATCCCTTTGCACAGCCCTTTGTGACCAACACCAGGCTGACAATTTTGTGTGACATATCTCACCACGTAGAGATATGAACAAAGTGAACAAGGATGGTGGTGATGGATGAGATCTCCTGATCTTGCTAGTGGCCTAGGCTAGACCCCAAAGATGACAGTGAAAGTAGGTACAGACTCCATCTGTCCGTCCATCCATCCATCTGTCCATCCATCCATCCATCCGTCCATCCGTCCATCCGTCCATCCATCCATCCATTCATCCGTCCATCCATCTGTCCATCTTTCCAACCATCCATCCAACCGTCCATCCATCCGTCCGTCCATTTGTCCATCCATCCATCCATTCATCTGTCCATCTGTCCACCCATCCATCCAACCGTCCGTCCATCCGTTCCTCCATCCGTCCCTCTGTCTGTCCGTCCGTCCATCCGTCCGTCCATCTGTCCATCCATCCATTCATCCATCCATCCATCCGTCCGTCCATCCGTCCATCCATCCTTCCATCCATCTGTCCATCCAACAATTATCTTGAGAGCCTACTGGGAGCCAAACAGAGATGGGTAGCGCCTTTAAAGAGATAGCACAGCATCTCTGGGATTTCACAGGTGCACTCCCACCGCGCCGGAAAGGGTTCTAGGAACTGAGGAGTGTGGAGGCAGAAGTACAGCTTACAGGTCACGTCTGTGACCCGACCCGGAGGAGCCACGCAGGGATTGGAGAAAGAAGCACTGCGGCGCCTTCCCCTCCCTCGTCCAGAGGAAGCCAAATCTTGCAGTTCCTGTTTTCCTCAATGCCCTAAGTCACCAGGCTCTGCCTCGCAAAGGCCTTGCCCGGCTCCACGCACAACTCTCCCTCAGGTTCCCCGCGAGCGCTGGTCAGCAAGCCCCAGCAACATCTGGCCCAGCAGCAGCGACCCCGCGGGCACCAGGCCCCTGCACCACACCTGGCGGGCGCTGCGTGGGGCGGGGGGGAAGCCGCACCTGGGGGCCTGGGCCCGCTCCCCCGGGCGCTGTGGGGCGGGCGCAGGGTCGTCCAGGGCGGCCACGGCGCCACTCTCCCACCCCCACCCTGGCCAGCCCCACTGTGGCTCGCCAGCTTGGAGTCAGTTGTGCCTGGTGGCTTGCTGAGAGTCCCCAACTCTGACAACTGCCTCTTCTCAATTCCCTTTGGGGACACTGTTGCCCCCAAAGGCGCTGCTGCTGGAGACAGGATGAGGACTAAACGCTCTGGCCTCAGTCATCAGCACTCAGGTCTATTTAGGGAGCGCTTGCTTGGTGCCACGCCCTGTGAATAGGCCGCTTCACGTTTCATTGATTATTCTCAGCCCACACCAGAGACAGCATCTGTGTTTCTAGAGGAAACTACAACGGGGGCGGGGGGGGGGAGGTTCCTATTCCCTCTACCCTGGTGACAGGTTCCCACTGACGCCAGAGAACCCTCTGTCAGATATGTGTGGCTT
The DNA here is from genome assembly GCA_963574575.1 of Galagoides demidoff. NCBI lineage: Eukaryota > Metazoa > Chordata > Mammalia > Primates > Galagidae > Galagoides > Galagoides demidoff. The sequence goes on from CAUYQV010111901.1 coordinate 29,943, forward strand.
TCCGTACTTTGTATATGGCTTAGGATGCATAAAAGGAATGGGCCGCAACTTTATTCGTATTTGTGTTCACCCAGGGAGCATCACAAAACTGCTGGCCCTCAGTGGGCTACATCAAGGATTAGGGTTCTGTTTTGTTTTGGTTTTGGTTTTTTCCATTCACATACTGTGAATAAAAACATCTTGCAGTATGTATACCTACATGTCTTTTTTTTATGATATGATATATAATTTTCTTATATTTAGGTAAACAATTTTGTACATATGCCTAGACAACAAGTTCTCTGCAGTATCCACAACGCCTAGTATTTTCCCTGGCACATTCTAAGGGTAGAATGAGTAGTTAAGGAATAAACCAATGACTGGCCAAACAAAGGAGATGTTAGGAGCCGTATTAGGACAGTTACCATTTTTCGTACTTTTCTACAAGGAACATGTATTTTCTTTTTGTGTTAGGAACACTCAGCATGAGATCTACCCTCTTAACCAATCTCAAGTGCAGAACACAGTATTGTTAAGTATAGGTACAGTGTTATGGAGGCAGATCTCCAGAACTTTCTGCATAACTGAAACTTTATGCCTAGTTCAACAGCAACTCCCCATTTTTTTCCCCACAACCTCTGGCAACCACCATCCTACTCCTGCTCATTATGAGCATGACAGTTTCAGATACTTCATGTAAGTGGAATCATGCAGGATTTGTCCTTCTGTGACTGATTTATTTCACTCAGGATAATGTCCTGAAAGGTTGCTCATGTTGTCACATATGGCAGGATTTCCTTCCTTTTAAGGCTGAAAAATATTCCATTGTGTGCATATAACACATTTGCTTTATCTACTCATCCATCAGTGGACATTCAGCCTGTTTCCACATCTTGGCTACTGTGACTAATACAGCTATGGAACGTGGGAGTGCAAATATTTCTTCAAAATGCTGATTTCAATTCTTTTTACTAAATACCCAGAAGTGGGATTACTGGATGGTGGTACTGTTGTTAATGTTTTGAGGAAATGCCATACTGCACTGTTTTCCACAGTAGCTGCACTGTTTTACATTCCTACCAACAATGTATAAGGGGAGATGTGTACTTTTAATAGTTAAGATATGTACATATTTATAATTTGTTGGTCTTTTGGAAAATAATGTGACAAAAGTTATAAGCATTCAGCTGGATGTGGTGGCTTGCGTCTGCAGTCCCAGCTACCTAGCTACTTGAAAGGCTGAAGCAGGAAGAGTGCTTGAGGCCAGGATTTGAGAACAGCCTGAGCAACAGAAGAGACTTTGTCTCTAAAAAGAATAAAAAAGAAGAAGAAAAGACAAACAAAAAGAACCAGGAATTCATGAAGATGTTCATATTCTTGAGTCAGATTACTCCTACAGATTGATCCTGGGGAGGAACATAGGAAATAAGAAATGCCCTCCAGCTGTCCCAGAAGGATCCTGGCTGCTTCCCTAAGACTCCCTAGTCCAACATGAGGAAAGTATCTGGGTAAGTGATGCTATTTCAACACTATGAAATATTGTGCAGCTGCCCAAGAATTATAATTAGGTAACTTTGCTGTCTGTAAGATTTGAAGAAAAATGGACAAAATGTAGGCTGTAACTAACTCAAAATATCAGAAGTGAAAGATGTAAGGGTGGTGAGGTTAGGATAATTCATTAATTTTTTTCCATTTCCAAAAGTTATAATGGTTTTCATCCTTGCTCATCAGATTGTGGCCCATGTGAGCAGCAGCAGTGGCAGCCAGCCTCACGCTGGAGCTGTTAGCCATGCAGAATTTTTAGCCCCATCCCAGATACACCAAATCAGAATTTGCAATTTAACAAGATTCCTGAGTAGACCTGCATGCATAGTTTATATTACCTTTTTAAGGAAAAAAAGATGTGTATTGAATGAGTTTTCTCATTTTGGTCTTCACACAATCCTGTAAGTTGTTAGCACAGGTATCATAATCCCCAGTCTACAGATGAGGAGACAGGATTGAAGTTAAGTGGCTTCACCAAAGACAGGCACCACTTAATGTCAGCTCTCAAGCAGAAGTCTCTTGATTTGGGAGTCACAACCAAATCCAGGCTAGCCACAGCCCAGCTGGCTGTGTGTTTATGTGCCAGGCCTTCCTACGCGTGACCACCCACTGTTACCTTCTGTGGGCTCACCAGCATGGATAGTAGTGAACAGGGACTCCGATTTCAGGAAAAAGACAAGCTGAGGAGTCTGGGACATCCCTCTCCCATAAATCCTTGATGGTCACCCCTCATCCCCTAGCCCCCAATCCAGGAAGCTGAGGCTGAGCTGTACATCAGTTTGAAGCCACCCTGGCTCTCATCTAGTTGGACCCAATTCATCTTTAGAAGGAGAATCAGACCCAGAGAGGGAAGTGAATTGATCCAAGCAGCAAAGCTAGTTAAAGCTAAAGGCAGGAGGAGAGATTGGCATGGAGGACAACCCAGATACTAAAACTCAGGACAGTGTGGCCAGGGAGGGAAAGAACAGGGATGTCCAGAGCACTCTCTGAAGAATCTAACTGGTCTGCGGTGTCCTCCCTTGAGGCTGTGACACTTTGCTGTTCATGTTCCCCTTCTGATCACAAGTTACCACACTGAGAAGTGTTTGTGCCCCATCCTGTGCGCGGCACATCCATGAGCCCTTTTACCTTCCCACCACTGACAAAGCAGAATAAGAGTCATTCAAAAGGTGAGTTTAAAGAAATAAAATTATCACTTTAGTTGAGGCCTGCTAGAAAGGGCACAATTTTATTTCATATCCACAATGTGCCAGGCACTCTTCTAATCATAAATACTCTTTTCAACATAGGATTCGAAGGTAGGCTTTTTCAGGAGTAGAAAATTGCACATTCAACTAAAACTTAAAAAATAATAATAATAATAAACTCCTTTGAATTAGTCTCCAGGTTGATACAACCCACAGGAAACAGAGGATCGTTAAAATACATGATTATAAACAAATGGAAAAATAGAAAAAGAACCAATATTGCTTGAACTCAGATGGCTCCTGCGGGGTCTGCGGAAGTTGTGTGACAGGGTGAGGTTTGCAGAACCTTTCATCAGGAGCTAGGAGCAGTATCTCAGCAGACTAAAGGGGAAGGACAGATGATGGAAGATTATTGTTATTGCAGCTCTTCCCTGTCCATAATGATACCTTGTGCCTTCTCCAAATGACAAAGAAGTAAATTCATACCCTACCTAAACAAGCCCCAAACACTGAGCCAATTCAGGATTAAAAAAAAAATTGGTTAAAAATTGTTTGGCCCCATAGAGAGACTCAGCCACAAAACTTGGATTGGAACCTATATAAAATCCATATTAGTATTTTACAGGTAAAAAATAATGTACTTACCTATAAATAAGGAAGCTAAGTCCAAAATATTTATATCTTTAATATGTGCTACTTGAAGGTAATTTCAAAAGTGTCTAGAACAAGCCAAGACTTTTACCATTATAAATATGCTCCCTCTTTCTTTTTTTATTCTTATTCTGTTAACCTCAGTAGATTGCCAGAGTGTCATAGCTCACAGCAACCTCAAACTCTTGGGCTCAAAGAGATCCTGTTGCCTTAGCCTCCTGAAAACCTGGGACTACAGGCACCCCCCACAATGCTGGGCTATTTTTTAGAGATGGGGGGGTCTCGCTCTTGCTCAGACTGCTCTACAACTCCTAAGCTCAAGAAATCCACCTGCCCTGGCCTCCCAGAGTGCCAGGATTACAGGCATGACTCCCTCTTTCTCGATTTTTTTTTTTTGAGATAGAGTCTCACTATGTCACCCTCAGTAAAGTGCTGTGGCGTCACAGCTCACAGCAACCTCAAACTCTTGGGCTTAAGCAATTCTCTTGCCTCAGCCTCCCAAGTAGGTGTGAATACAGGTACCTGCCACAATGTCCAGCTATTTTTGCTGTAGCTGTAGTTGTCATTGTTATTTGGCAGGCCCGGGCTGGGTTCCAACCCGCCAGCTCTGGTGTATGTAGCTGGCACCCTGGCCACTGAACTATAAGCTATAAGCACCAAGCCACCTCTTTCTTGATTTTGTTTGGCAACGCTGACTTTCATTTTCTTGAAGTGCCCATTTGGGATTTTATATTATATAATTTTATGCATAATTAGCTTATAAGAAATCCCATCTCTTTCCATCACATCATTTTCAAACTTATCTTTCCAGTCTCAAAATCATTGTCAAAGAACCAACAATATTGCTTGCATCCCTGATTTGAGAAGAAGTAGATCTTAAAGTGTCCGTGAATATACATCCCCATAGAGGTGAGAGCCAGAAGGCTGATGGTGAGGAGTAGAAAAAGACAAGGAGGTTATGCACCAAAAGATTATAGGTATTACCACAGGTTTTGTTTTTTTGGTTTTTCTCCTGATTTATGAGGCAGTTATCTTTGTACTTATCCTTTTTAGGGATTCATTGAGTTTCTTAAATCTATGGAGGCATGCTTTCAATAAATTTGGGGAGCTTTTACCTATAATTTTTCCAAAAAATGTTTTCTGCCCCATTTTCTATCCCCTGTTGTTTGGGACTCTAATTACACATGTATTAGACCTTTGATGTTATCCCACTTATTCTTGAAGAGCTGTTCATTATTTTTTTTTAGTCTTTCTTCTTTCTGCAAATCAGTGGTTTCTATTGACTTTCTTCAATCTGACTTACCCTTTCTTCTGCCACCTACAATCTACTGTGAAGTTTATCTAGGGAATTTTTTTTTTTTTAGTTTTTGGCAGGGGCTGGGTTTGAACCCACCACCTCCAGTATTTGGGGCCAGAGCCCTACTCCTTTGAGCCACAGGTGCCATCCTATCTAGGGAATTTTTATTTCAGATATGTATGATTCAGCTATATTTGTTTTATTTTTCACATTCTATTTATCTGCTAAAATCTTCTGTTTCTTAATTCATCACAAGCATATTTTCATTGTGTTCTTGAGTGTAGTTATAATAGCTGCTTTAAAATTCTTGCCAGCTAGTTCCAATATTTAGCTCATCTCAGAGTTTATCTCTATTGATAGGCTTTTCTCTTAAGTGTGAGTCACGTTTCTCTGTTACTTTACAGGAATTTTTAATTGTATATTGGACATTGTAAGTGACATGTAGTAGGGACTCTATAATCTGTTATATACATATTCATCCACAAAGTGCTATTTTTGTTTTAGTCAGCAATTAACATGGCTAAAATCAATCTCCATCACTCACCTAAAGTAGACACCAGCTAAAACCTCTGGTTAGTTTTTCTGGCCTTAGCTGGGCTGCCAGGAATCTGTCTTTTAGCCAGAGACTCGGGCAAGGTTTTATACATGAAGTTTAGGGCTCCCTCTCAGTTGCTTTCTCCCCTCTTGGGTCCCCTGCCTTGACCTCGATTTACAGCTCCTGTGGCTACTGTGAATGCTTTCTTCTGGCCCTCTGGCCCACACTGCATGGTTCTGGGATGGTGTAGTGGCTCACCAGTATAATTACAACACCTGGGGAGGGTGAGGCGGGAGGATTGCTTAAGGACAGGAGTTTGAGACCAGCCTAGGTAACATAGCAAGACCCCACTTCTACAAAAAAAATTTTAAATTAGCCAGATGCGGAGGCATGGTGTGGATGGAGGACGGTGCGGAGGCAAGCTGCTGGGGACGGCTGGACAGGATGATCACGTGAGCATGGCAGCTGGAGGTTGCTGTGAGCTATGATCACACACTGTATTCCAGCCTAGGCAAGAGATAAGACCCTGTTCGAACAAAAAAAATAAAAACCCCAAAACAACCAACACAAAAACCCTACGTGCTTCTATCTGACTGTTAGCTGCCATGCTTAATACTGAGTGGGGTTGCTCTGAGGCAAAAAATCTATTAAAAATGCAAAACTCACACATAGCATTTCTTTCATCCAAGAGTTGACTCTCGCCCACCTTCTGTCTGCTCTCAGTTCCTCTCCAGTGCCTTTAGGTAATTGGTTTTGTTATTTTTAAAATAGTTTATCATTTTTATTTGTGGGAGGGTTGGTCTTACAGGAATTATTCTGCCACAACAGAAGTAGACCTCAGATTTCCATGGTTTAGAAGGTATTCTTCATGAGCATTGCAGATGGATTTGAAATGAGAGTAGGGGCTCGGCGTCTGTGGCTCAAGTAGCTAAAGCGCCAGCCACGTACACCCAAGATGGCAGGTTCAAATCCAGCCCAGGCTCACCAAACAACAATGACAGCTGCAACCAAAAAATATAGCTGGGTGTTGTGGCAGGCGCCTGTGGTCCCAGCTACTCGGGAGGCTGAGGCAGGAGACTCGCTTGAGCCCAGGAGTTGGAGGTTGCTGTGAGCTGTGATACCATGGCAGTCTACCCAGGGGGACAGCTTGAGTCTCCTGTCTCAAAAAAAAAAAAAAAAAGAAAAGAAAAGAAATGAGACTAGGGATAGAGAGACCAGTAGAATACATGGTGGCAGCCCAGGGAAAAGCTGAGGACAGTTCACATCACAGTAGCAATTAGAGCAAAAGAAAAATTTGTATTTGAGAACCCCAGACTCTTAAATTCTAAATCTTCAGGAAAATGGCTAGAAATTGTGGGGGGGAGGGCCAAAAAGCATGACAAAACTGAAGACCCTTGATTTTAGCCAAGGCAGTGTGTGCTCCCCAGTCTTCCCCTCCCCTGAAACGCACTTGCGAGATTTTCAAAAAATTACGTGCCCCACCCTGTCTGCACACATCCTGTTACTGAAAAATCCCCATGCAACCACAGCCAATTTCCCACTTAGCTATTTTCCTTGCAATTATCAGTTCTTTGTTTAGACTCAAAATGGCACCCGTTCCCCCGCCCGCACAACCAGCTAACGGCCTGAGCCTCAAATCTGCCAATCAGTGAAGGACACATTTCCTCTTTACTCCTCCTCCCACTCCCTCTGCCCCCTGTTCGCCTGTAAGCTTTAAAAACCGGCCTTTCGCCGCCATTAAACAGAACTTGACAAGAAATCTGCTTGGTCTCGTTCTCTTTCTCACCCATTCTTTTTCAGGCTCGGTCCCCCTCGCCCCCACGAATAACCGCATCCCGCTGGACGGGACAAAATTGAATCTGAATTAATAGGGTTGTGGTATAAGTGAGGGAGTCATCCTGAGTGATCTTTCCCAGGAGAGAGTGGGAAGTGTGAGAAGGGAAGTGGACCAAGAGTTGAACCTGGAGAAGAGGCAGAGAGTGACAGGACAGCAGGGTGTGGTTAAGAGTCAGGGGAGCAGGAGAAACATGAAAGTGTTGGCGGTAACACTGAGAGTGAAAAGTTACAAAGGAGCATTGTTAGTTTATAACATCAAGTGCCTCAAATTAATCAGGTAAACTTAGGTCCAAAAGCTGCCACTAGATTTGCAAGTGGAAAGCACTGGTGATCTTTCTCAGAATGGTTTCCATGGAGACAGGAGAAGCACAATTGAAGAGGGTTAACAGGTGAACGGAAGGTGAGGAAGTGCAGCTCATGCCGTACCTGGTCATGCCTCGAGAGCATTCATTTGGTTTCCCTTGTTCTTTTCCATATGCAAATTTCATAATCACACACCGTATAACTTTCAAAAACTATAATTAGATTAAACTATTTTTGTTCCTTTTTTTTTTTTTTTTTGGCCGAGGCTGGGTTTAAACCCGCCACCTCCGGTACATGGGGCTAGTACCCTACTCCTTTGAGCTAGAGGCGCTGCCCTGTTCCTATTTTTATATGAATATCCTTGGGGAAAAATGCAATCTGATTATTGTTTCCAGAGAACACAGATGTAGGCCTGGTGTAGTGGCTCACGCCTTTAAACCTAGCACTCTGGGAGGCCAAGAGAGGTAGCTTGCTTGAGCTCAGCAGTTCAATACCAACCTGACCAAGGGAGAGACCTCATCTCTACTAAAAATAGAAAAACTAGCCAGTCGTCATGGCAGGTGCCTGTAGTCCCAGCTACTCCAGCTACTCAGGAAGCTGAGGCCAGAGGATCTCTTGAGCCTAAGAGTTTAAGGTTGCTGTGAGTTAGGATGATACCAGGGCAATACAGTGAGACTCTGTCTCAAAAAAAGAGATGTAAGTAATTGGGAAAAAATTACAATGTCTCTTATTGGCACAAAAATTACAGATATCTCTAATTGGCACAAATTAGCAAAAAATATTACAATATCTCTAATTGGCACAAACTTTTACAAATATCTCTAATTGGCACAAATTGGCCAAAAAATTATAATATATCTAATTGGCACAAAAATTAAATAGTGCCCAGAACTATTAATAGTGTCTATCAATAACTTCAGGAAATTTCATAATTTTGTTAATTTGCACTTCAGCTTTTCAGAATCCTAGGCATCCAATTTCTACCTGTGTGGCTCTGAGTTTAATCTTCCTGAGTCCCAGTTTCCCAGCAGAGCTAATAATGACAACAACAATAATAGTTTAGTGTTTATATAGTGTTTGCTATTTCCCAGGCAGTGTTTTAAACTCTTTACATATAATAATTTAGTACTTTTAACAACTCTGTAATATTATCCTCCCCACATAAGATGGGAAAACTGAGCTACAGAGAAGTTAGGGTATTTGCTTAAGATCACAGAGCTAAAAGGGGCAGAGCCAGGATTTGAGCACACAAAAAATTTATTTTTTAAAAGACAACGATATTGTTATTATTACGATGTACATTGTATTAAGTGCATATCCTAAGGCAAGCATTGTACAAGGGCCTGTGTGCATAGTGGCGAATAAAAACCTGGTCCTTGCACTACACAAAGCAATTACAGGACGAACAAACAAATATGTAATTGCAACTCAACACAGGTTGCAATTGAGTTGAAGAAAACAAATAAGATATAATAATAAAGAGTAAGGGAGGTTTGCATAGCCCTGGGTTTACCACCCAGGCCTCTCCAAGAAGGTGGACATATAAACTGACATCGGCAGATAAAAGGGATCCGGTCAGGAGCAGCCTTAGGAGAAGAGTGAACCAGAAGGAAGACTCTGCAGATAAAGTCTCCGAACATGCAAGGCGCAGACCACTTTGGCAAGGAAGAGCACGAGACAAGCACAGGCTGACCAGTGGACAGGTGGCCCAATCATGCCAGGCCTGCAGGCCACAGTAGGGAGTTTGAATTTTACTCAAGTCATTATGGAAAGACCTTGAAAGTTTCAAAGCAGGGAATTAGCGTGGTTCAGATTATATTTTTAAAGGATTGCTCTGCCGGTGATGTGAAGATATATTAGGGAAGAAGCAGGAGTTGGAGAGAGAAGATCAATTAGGAGGCCATTGAAATACTATAGTTCAAATGAGAGGTGATGGTATCTTGGATTGGGGTGGTGGCCAGTTAATGGGGAACCCCAAGCCAGAAAGCAAGAGGCAGTTAGCTGCAGGCTGAAGGTGCACCCAGGGAAATGAATAGTCTTGTAAGTGGCTGATCACCACAGGGATGGCTAGAATAAGAGGTGAGGCTGAGATGATTTGAAGAGTCGTGTAAGAAAGGCCTAATAAAGTCTCTCTTTTCTCTCAAAGAAAATGTTTATCTAGAAATTCTCTAGCATACTTCCTTTAAACCTCACTGACTACCCCTGGCTGGAGGCCAGAAACACAAGTATCTCACAATGGAGCCTGACATTGTCATAACAGGCTTACAGCCGATCCTGGTTCGACGGCTGGTCTTGGCATCTTGATCCTGAACAAAATCAAGGTTCTTTGACCTAAGGAGGAGACAAGGAATAAAAGTCCTGGCTGGTCAGCCAACAAAGCTCACCACAGACAGGTGTGAGGGGAAAACATCAAGAATTCTGATTTGGATGTATTAAGTTTCAAAACATTTGTGTGGAGGCGCCCATTAGCTCCAAGTCCAGAATTCACAAGAGAGTTTGAAGCCCTACGTATTTTTTTAAAAGTTTAATATCCTATTTAAAATGTGCTGAGTGGCTGAAAGCATCTTGGATTTAAAAATTTTTGAGAACGTAAATGGGAATCCAAGTGGGGTACAAATGACCCTGAGGCCTTTAGGGAGTGTATCAGGATTCAGTTTTACAACATTGAAACATGATGAACCTCACAGCCTGCCCATCTGAGGGTGGCTGAGACGGAGGGAGGAGGAAAGCACATGTCACAGCAGTTGGGAGCCATCAATCGCATCAGCCCAGCTGCCTGGGAACTTTAAAATGGAGAGTATCTCACTGGAAAGGTCTGAATTTTACTCAGGGATCGGGGATCCATGGAAACAAGAATTGAGTGGCACCAGGATTAAGGTTTGGGGACAAAGACAAACACATGAAAAACTCCTTCATCACAGGTAATTATGCTCTGAAAAGACAGAAAAATCACGGTGGGCTAACAAGACCAAGCACTCCAGGCGGTGGCTGTGGGCAGTGCTGACTCAGGCATTAGAGACCTGGGTTCAAAACCTGACTTTGACCTTAGGATGGTTTCATATTCTCTATGAGTCCAAATTCCTTCATTTATAGAACAGTAATAATGTCTATTCGAGAGCATTATCCTGAGAAAATGAGAGAATGTAAGAAAAGTGGCCAGTGATATCACTCAATAAGGCAAATATCTGCTTAGTGCTGTAAAAATATAATAACCAAAAGACAGGAGAAAATTTAAATGTCCAAAAACCACAGAGCAATTGTATAATCAAATGTTACACTTATAACTATCTTTTAAAGAACAAAATTAATGAGCAAATATTGACTACATAAATTTATATGAACAGAACAGAATAAAAAATGGATACAAATAGGATTTTTTTTTAAAAATGTTAACAGTGGTTATTGTTTGCCCTGAAAGATTATAGGTGATTTGGGTTTCCTTTTTACAAAAAGAGAAAAAGGCTCGGCGCCTGTGGCTCAAGTGGCTAAGGCACCACCACATACACCTAAGGTGGTGGGTTCGAAGCCAGCCTGGGCCCACCAAAACAACAAAGATGGCTGCAACCAAAAAATAGCTGGGCACTGTGGCAGGCACCTGTGGTCCCAGCTACTTCGGAGGCTGAGGCAGGAGACTTGCTTGAGCCCAGGAGTTGGGAGGTTGCTGTGAGCTGTGATGCCACAGCACTCTACCCAGGGGGACAGCTTGAGGCTCTGTCTCAAAAAAAAAAAAAAAAAAAAGCGAGAGAGAGAGAGAGAAAAAAATTTTTTTGTAGTTTTCTGACTTTTCCACAATGAGAATGAATTACCTTTATAAGAACATGAATAATTGAATTGGAGATAATAAATAGTGGATGTTTCAATGTCGGTGAGTGTTACCCTTATGAGTTCTATTCTCATTTGCTGTTCCCCAAATCCACGTCTGGCTCAGCCCCTGGGAAGATGGCAACAATCCAGTGGAAACCAATCTGTGCACCTACAGGAATTAAAGAGCTTTTCTTCTTTTACTTTGGGTGTTTTTTTCTGGCCGGGTGTGCCTCATTCTGACAGGAAGTCTGTGTCACCAGAAAAGAATTTAATTCTTTGCAACAAAAGGAGGGTCAGTGGAGACAGAAAAAAACACTCAGGCATGTTCCTCGAGGATTCTGCTGCTTGTCAGACTGGCTCCCCTTCCTACCTGGAACCACGCAGATAGGAGGCACCTCCACTCAGGGACCCCCGGCTGCAATGGAGCCAGAGTGCATCAGGGCACCCCCCCCCACCTCCCAGGACGGGGAGAGACTGGCTTCATGCGGCCCCCGGGCTGTAAACCGGGCTTTAGTTCTCAGAAGATTCACCAGCCCTCTCCATGCCTCAGTTTCTCAATTGTAAAACCTATGCACCTGCCTTTCCCCCTCCCACCCTCCACCCCCCCACCTCACTCCCATTGAGGGCAGGGACTGAGTTGTACTGAGTTGTATGCCATTCTGTGTCCATGGGTCCTCGCCCAGCACCGAGGCTCAATTAATGTCTGACTAAAATGATATTATTTTAGGTGGCTTTTTTTTTTTGAACAGAGTCTTACTCTGTCACCTTCAGTTGAGTGCTATGGCATCATATCTCACAGCAACCTCCAGCTCTTGGGCTCAAGTGATTCTCTTGCCTCAGCTGCCCGAGTAGCTGGGACTACAGGCACTGCCACAACGCCTGACTATTTCTAGAGATGAGGTCTTGCTCTGGCTTACACTGGTCTGGAACCCAAGAGCTCAGGCAATCCACCCGCCTCGGCCTCCCAGAGTGCTAGGATTACAGGCATGAGCCACTGGGTATATTTGTACATGATATTTTCTTTCTTTCTTTCTTTCTTTCTTTTGCCCGTGAAGAGTGCCATGGCATCATAGCTTATAGTAACCTCAAACTCTTGGGCTCAAAATATCCTCTTACCTCAGCCTCCCAAGTAGCTGGGACTATAGGTGCCCACCACAAGGCCTGACTAGTCTTTCTGTGTTTTTTTTAGTAGAGAGAGGGTCTCACTCTCACTCAGGCTGATTTGGAACTCCTGAGCTCAAGCGATCCACCCACCTTACAGAATGAACCACAGCACCTGACTATGAATTTTATTTCTGAGGGAAACAAAAATTTAAGGCAAATATAGGAAAATGTTAAGATCTGATAAATGTGGATAGCAAATAGTAATTAGATACACATGTTACCCATATTACTTTCTTTGATTCTTTATTTCCTCATCTGCAAAATAACACCTACCTCACTGAGTTATCTGTGCCTTGAATGAGAACTGTTATATAAAATGCTTGGCAGATTTGTTTCCTCATGAAATCTGAATTTTCTTTCAGCAAGAGAAGTAAAAGATAGCTCCCATTAGTTGATCTGATCTTTTAATTCAAAAATTGGACTACTTGATTTGAATGCTGTCCCCTCAATTATGCTGTCTATCACCCCATAATGGCTGGATCCCATAGTGACCCGGATTCTTCAATAGAGAATAGATTGGGCCCCATTAGGACAAATCATAGCATTGGTCTCACCCAATGTCCCACCTAATTTGGAAGCCTTCTACAGTAATGTATGGAAGTGTAAAGGACTCCCTGTTCCCTTACCAAACACTGTTTGCCAGGCATTATAACAGGGACTGGAAATTAAAAGATGACAAGACATACTTCCTGACCACAAAGAATTCACTGTTGTGTAAAAGAGACAAAGACAGAATCAAATTATTACAACATAGTGCGGTAAATACTATATTATTAGCCCAGCGGATGAAGTAAAATCCCCACTCACATGGAGCGATGAATTGTAGCTATTTCATTTTAGTAATGAGGCTTATAGCTCTTACATATCTTTGAAGTTTAGAAAATAATAAGATGTTATTTCCTGAAAATAAAAAGGCATCGCTTTCTAAAAGGATCAGCTCCTTTATGTAGAAAATAAAATACAGCTATTATGCATTTATGAAGTGAACGTAAATGCAGAGACGACGTCTGGGAAGGGAACACAGTATAGTCAAGGTATAGTCGGGGAGGGGAGGGCAATAGGAGTGCGGTGAGAGGATGATTTTAAATCAGCTCATAAATGTATATTACAACTGCATTATTGTGTACATGCAGAAAACAGAGGGAAAGGATATCTGGAAAACCCAGATATCCACATGGTTTGCTCCCTCATCTGCTTCAGATCTTTGTTCAAATGTCACTTTCTGAATGTCGTACTTTAAAATTGCTGCTCATCATCATTAAAACCACTGTCCCCTTCTCTATTTATCATCACAGTGCTTATCACAATCTGACATCCTATACACAGTACTTTACTTTTTATCTAAAAAAATGTATTGTCTGTCTCCCCCAGCTAGAATGTAGGTTCTGGGAGGGCCCAGATCAGCATGTGCTGACTTTACAGCTCTAACCCCAGAGCCAAGGATGCCCAGCAGGTGCTCCATGGGCCCGGCCTGAACCTGGACAGCACTGTACTAACAGCAGTGATTTCTAAATGGAGAAATGTTTATAGTGAAGACATATTAATTTTATTACATGATAATAAAGATCTTTAATCTACCAAAAGAGGTAACCTGGGAGGTGATAAAAGGAGACTCCATTAGTAGGAGTCTGGCCGAAGAGCCCGGGGAAGCCTCATGAGATATCGGGTGGAGTGAAGATGACGTTCCTCCACTGTGACTCCTCTGCTGTCTCGTAGCTCCCAGATACTGGGATAAATGCCTGGACTAAGGGTCACAGGCTCACAAAGGGTCTTCTGCCCCAGGGCTTCCCAAACAGGGGGGCCCAGAAACTTACCTGCATCCTTCCATCCAGCAAATGTTTTTATCTGGTTCCTACTTAGGTTTCAGTCAATTCTTTGCTAAGCAACTTGGCTTCTTGTTTTCCATGGGAATGAGACTCTTTTTAAGTTCAAGCCATAAAAAGGATGAAATTCTTTACCTGATACTTTTCTATTCAAGTTCAAACCATGCCACACATGCCCTGTGGGCCACAGTCTCACTGTGGGCATCTAAACCCGACACTTTGAATAAGGCGCATGTGAAAGTGAATGCTGAGCTTTTGTCATTGTTTTTCTTTCTTCGTTTTTTTTTTCTATTCTACTTCTAATTGAAAGCCACTGTCTCCAGTGAGTATCCTAGAGACAGCCATATCCTCATCTCAAAATGCTGCCTAGGGACAACAGAGAAGATGGTCATGCTGGCCCCAGAGTTAAGGGACTTGGATACTCATAATTATTCTGCCACCAACTTGCTACTTGATGTTCATTAAATCATATTCCTTCACTATGCCTCAGTTTCTTCATTCGCAAAAATAAAGATCTTTGAAGTGTTTCTGAAGTCCCAACCAAGTCAGCTTCTGTTTCACTGAGGATCAACAGTGACACCTGGCGGTTGCCCTGAAGCACATCTTGGTTTTGTCTACCCCACAGTTGATGGGAGCCCATATCCCCTTAACCTGCTCCCCTCCTGCACCCCCCACCCCATCTGCTAGCTTCGTTTAGCACTGCCCTAACATTGTCTCCCCCTAGATTCAGAAAAGTGCTTTCACTCTTTGTTTCACTCATAAACTGCTTCCCAGCCTCAATGTAGCAGATGTTGCCAAAATCAAGGTAAAGGTGAAGACTGCAAATTCCAGCACAAATGCCTGTGCTCCTGTGGTGAAGTTTGAGGTTTGATGTGAATGTGAGGGTTTCAGCCCCAGGCGCTTTGTGGGGCTGGCAGTACAGTACTAGAGAGGGGCCAGGGCAACCACTAAAGGAGCAGGAATGGAGATTCCATTGTTCTCCAGGGCCCCTCCTAATTCATAAAATTATCAGATCCCAAATTGTTCTATGACTCATAAAATAAAGGAAAGTTCCCATTAGCTCTACCTCCAAACTCATAGTTTATTCATTTGCTCACCTATTTAGTCATTAAATATTTAACAGGCATCTTCCCAATGACACGCTCCAAACATCTGTCTGAGCCAGTAATACAAACTCAAGACAACACAGTCTCTGCTCTCCAAGACGCTGTTCTTGTCTGATGAAAAAGAAAGACACAAGCTTCCATTACCAGGCTGTGAGGTAAGCCCTAAGAAAGACACTATGTACACAGAATGCATGGGAGCCTGGGGACAGACACCTAAGTAGGCCTGGGAAGAATGACAGAGGATGGGACACTTAAAGACGGATCTTACGGAGTGGGTAGGAGTTGGCCAGAGGAGGTTCTGCAGGAACAGAGAATAGAGTGGGGATAGACACATAAACTTGATCTAGAAGTCCTTTCATAAAATCAAAAATTAAAATTCTACCAACTCAATCCCATCCCCTTCTAGATATCACCCCATTTTTCTGCTTCCCATTATGGCCAGACTTCCCCCAAAAGAGCAAAATTCATGCTCTATCTTCACTTCATCACTTCCTGTCAAACTTCAACCCACCCTGACTTGGCTGCAACCCTTCAGGGGCTAACCTGGGCAGAGACACTAATGCCACCATGATGCTATACCCAATGACCCCACATGCTGCTGGTGGTGGTGGTTGTCATTGCCATTGTCCCATGAAGTTATTTCCCCTCTCCCTGGCATATGATCCAGTGAGAAACCCTTTTCTTCTTGAGACAAGTTTCTCTCTTACCTTCAGTGACACCCACTCTTCTATTTATGCTCCCAATTCACTATCTGATCCTTCCTTGTCTCCTTTCTCAGCTCCTCCTACTCCAGCCAACATTAATTGTCAGTATTCCTTGGTGCTCAGTCTTGGGCCTACTTTTCTTCTTTCTACCTAGGAAACCTAAATTTATATACCCAAACATGGCCTCTGAAATCCTAGCTTCTCAACCATTGAGAGCTCATCTTAGATGCTACCTCAGTTTGGGTGGTCTCTCCTAACCTTTTTTTTCTTATCTGTCCCCTGCTATTCTGAGAGCCCTATGTAGGCAAATTCATCTTTACTTTCTTTTCTTTTCTTTTTTTTCTGAGACAGAGTCTCACTCTGTCACACTGAGTGCTGTGGCATCATAGCTCACAGCAACCTCAAATTCCTGAGCTCAATCAATCCTCTTGCCTCAGCCTCCTGAGTAGCTGGAATTATGTGCACTTACCATGATGCCTGGCTCGTTTTTCTTTCTTTTTTTTTTTTTTTTTGTTAGAGATGGGGTCTTGCTTTGCTCAGGCTGCTCTCAAACTCATGAGCTCTGGCAATCCACCTGCCTTGGCCTCCCAGAGTGCTAGGGTTACAGGTGCCAGCCACCACACCCACCCCATCTTTACTTTCTTCACGTTTGTATGTTGAATGATTAAAACAGTTCCTAGAATACTCAAAAATTACTTGTTGACTAGATTTTTGAATGAAATATAAGTAAACAAATTTTTTTTTTTTTACATTTTTCACTCATCCAGTTCAAGTTCAGCCAGCCAAGCTTACCAGGTGTCATATACTCAGTGTTTCAGGATGTGATCTAATTTGTCTCTGTTTCTTGACACACACTGTCATTCTTTTCTAGTGACTGGTTTTCCTCCCCTCATTGTCTACTCTCCCTCCGTGGGAAATATCCCCACGAAATCTCACTGATGACCTTCATTAGAACATTTCATTCTCCTTGGTTATTCCAGGTTCACAAACTTCTTTGTGGACCTTATGGAAGTTGATGTTTTTTAGGAGATACTACAGTTGCAGCAGGCCACCTTCTAGTTTAGGTCTCCCTTTGTAGACGGTTTTTAGTAATACACACAATAACCCAGTGTCCAGGAGCAGAAGCTGGAAATAAGTGGTCCAGGCTGTGGGAAAGGAGAGCTGCTCCTGGCCTACCCCTGTGGCAGGCTGGACAAGGTGGATGTGAGCAGCACTCTTAGTTCAGAGAAACAAGGGAAACCCTCTTGGAGGTAAACTTGAAGCTGAGATCCATCTCAGCTTGAGGCTTCCAAGGCACAAAGCAGCTCCCAGTAACTGAGAGAGACCAAGAAAGGGTATATTTTTATCTTTCCTTTGTAGCAAAAGCCTTAGGCAGGAGAACCATTGGTCACCTGGAATGGAAAGTTATTATTATTAAAATAAATCTCCAGTCACATGATTCAAGAAATTTGGGGAGTGTTTATAAATAGGTAAAAATAGAAATAGCCAAGGAACATTCCTCTCCCCATCATCTTCAAGTGGCAACATTGGCCAAGTCAAATGCGCTGGTGCCTGAGATTGAGTCCCAGCTGCACCTCTGATAAACTTGATGTCTTTTGGACAATGGCTTAACCCTTCCAAACCTTTATTTCTTCCTCTTTTTTTTTTTTTTTTTTTTTTGCAGTTTTTGGCCAGGGCTGCGTTTGAACCCACCACCTTCGGCATATGGAGTCAGTGCCCTACTCCTTTGCTACACAGACACCGCCCTATTTCTTCCTTTTTAAAATGGGCAAAATAATGTCCTCACACAGTCACTATGAAGATTAAATCAGACAACACCTGCCAAGTGCAGATGGCAGACACACACGGTAGGAACTCAGCAAAAATAAACAATCTTCTATCCCTTGATAGAAAATGCGCTGGAGTCATAGATATTTTCCCTAGGGAATTTTCTTCTCAACTTGTTCAACCAAACGTATAGAAGGAATCCAGCAGCCTCGATGAGGAGGGACTTCTGGCATTGAATTGTGGTGTGAGGTTTCCAGAGCTGTCCTCCTGTTCCCCTGGTGTGTGTGTTCACCTTCACATCCCTACATCTAACAGAGCCCCTGGCATGTAACAGGGGAGCAAAATGCCTGCTGGTTTAAAATGAACTAGCACTGTAGCTCCTACACATATCGAGCACTGGAAATGCAGCTAGTCTGAACTGATCGAGCCGTGAGTATAAAACACACACTAGATTCTGAAGATTTAACGCCCACAAGGGAAGAATTTAATGTATTTCATTAATATGGTTTATATTGATTACATGTTAAAATGATAATATGTTGCATATACTGGGTTAAAAAAAACATATCATTAAAGTTAACTTCACCAGTTTCTCTTCTGCTTTTTTAATGTGATTACTAGGAAATTTTAGATTATGTGTGTGGCTTTTACCTTTTATTTCTAATGAACAGAGCAAAACTGGACTATAGACCAATGACTGGCTGAAAAGTCATTGAATAACAATATTCCAGACTTTTTTCTCTGAGCCCTCTCTCTATACAAGCTCTACAAGGCATTTTCCAGCTCCCGCATTCTATGATCTTATAAACTTTAGGCTACAGTTTGTTAAGTTAAAATATTGATTAAGTTGCTAGCATGGGCCAAACACTTTTACGTACCTTATCGTTTAGTCTGTACAATAAACATAAGAGGGAAAGAATGATTCTCCTCATTTTATAAATGAAAAAGAGAGGACCCATAGAAGTTAAGAGACTTAGCTAAGGTCACCTGCCTCGTAAATAGCAGAGCTTGACTGGAATCCTTGGCCTCTTATCTGGTTCTTTATAAGAATCCCCAACAGAAAACATGATTCAAGAGTCAATGAGGGTGTTTTGGCTCTGTTATCCCTTAAGACGTATTTTCTTTAGAACAATCATGTATCATCAGAATCACTGTAAAAGGGTATACAAGAGGCTCCCTGAAGACTGGAGAGGAAGCTGGGCAGCTGTCAGGTTTGGTAGATCATTGACACCAACTGTAAAGTGATGGGAGGCTCCTAAGGAGAGAAGATGGAGAGTTGGAAAAGCAGGGGCTGCTGGTGGTTAATGGTTCACCAGCTTCAGATGATAGGGCTGGCAGGAGGGCAAGGAGAGTGACACATTGACCAGTTCTGATTTAGATGCAGGAATGTGTTTGGGAGGTGTGGAAAGGTCGAGAGAGTGGTGGGCACCTGAGACAGCTCCCATGGGCAAAATTCCTCTCCCACAGGCTGGGAGAAGAAAAGGGAATGTGGAAGAAAAGGGAATGTGCTCCGAGGGAAGCAAAGGGCCTCAGAGTGCATTTTGTTAGCTCCTGCAGCCATTTCTAGGGCTTGCTGGCCAAAAAAAAGAAAACATCAAGGTGAGGGGTCATGTTTAGCTTTTTCAACCCACTAAACTCTATGAAGTTTTAAAAAGCTGGGACCAAAAAGCGAGGAATAGGAAGAAAAACAAAGATGAATTAAAGAAGATACTGCCCTTGCCTGGGAGCCAAACTAGAAATTGCAAACTGGGCTTGAAGTCTCTTGGACCTGGGTTCAAGTCTGAGCTCCACATAGGCATGTAATCCCAGGCAATTTAATTACTCTCCAAGGCTTGGTTTACTCAACTGGAAAAGTAAAGTACTAAAATTTACCTCTAAGAGTTGTTACAGTGATTATAGTAAGAAAGGTCCTGACACCTCCTGCAATCAATGTTGAGTTGAAGAGTAGGAAAGCCAATACTATTGTTAAAAATCATCCAAGGGCTCCCCACAGTCCTTAGGGAAAGGTTCACACTTCCTTCCCTCTGTAAACTGGCTCAGCTCATCCCTGTAGCTTCCCTCCCTCTCCTTACCTCCCCAGCCCTACTCTTGACAGCTTCTGTTTCGTGACACTTTTAGAATCAACCCCCTGGATGCCGAGACTCAGTGTTTCATTCCTGGGCATTTTCTGAAGCCCTTAGTTCACCCAGAGGAGTTGACTGTTCTAAGGCAGTTTTTCAGCACAACCCACCAAACTACCTGGTCCTTTCCTAGGGTCAGCCTTTGGCCCACTGGGGCTGTGCTTGAGTGCCATAGACATTGCTTGACAAGGAGCAAGTTGCATTTCTCTTAAAACACAGAACAAAAGTTGCTGGCTGGCTGCCCAGTTTCAGTTACACAGACCCAGATTAAATTTCCCTTGGACTAGTTTGCAGTGAGGGCCCCTGGATGCTGCACTGAAAGTAATTTACATTTTCTCTTGGCAAGGAATTACCCAAGTGACAACTGCCTTGAAAAACCACCGTTTAACTAGAGTAAGTGTACTTGTGTACACACACATATATGCCCTGGGCGGCTCAGTCTGATAAGCTGCTTCTTATTGACTGACAAGCTTCAGAAGTAGAAAATCCAGAGCCAAGAAAAAGGGTTTACAAATATGCCGACCTTCGTAGGAATAGGATTGCCATCCGTAAATTTTAAATTTGCTTCTGAACTTCCTGGCAATCAAGGCAAAAGAGCAAGGTAACCAGGCATGTAGCTCTCATTAGCAGAAAGGGAAGTATTCCTCATCTTTCCTGAGGTGCTGAGAATATCACAATAACTATCACTTATGATCACACAGTAATAACTAAGCACTCACTTTACCTCTCAAATTAGGTTTTTCTTTTACGGCTGAGAAAATTCGACTTATAGAGGTGATGACTTTTATAAGACTCCCCAGCTAGTAGCAGCTGGAGCCTGAGTTACTATCCAAGTACATCTGGCTCAGCCACTAACACACACTGTCTTTTTAGCCCGTGATAGACGTATCTTCGGTAATGTTTTCATAGTAAACACACTATTTTGGGGGGCTGTTTGACCTCCAAGTAGAAATTTCAAAACTGTGGGGTTTGTTTGGTGTCGTATTCAGACTGTAAAGGAGTTGAGTGACAGAGGCTGCAAGCTTGCTCCCCCACTTGTCTCATTAAAAAATAAAACTAAATATATATTGAGTCCACTGTGCTAATTGTCTTACATGTATCTCTCAGGGGAAACCTCACCCCAACATGTGTGACTCAGAGTCTTAATAAAGAGATGCTGATTGCCAGTAGCAAGACTCCCATAAAAGAGTTGCAGTGAAGAGGAACCCGTAATTATAAAGAATGTGGGGTGTCTGAGAGAACTCCGGAGTAAGCGGCATGGCTGGCTTCACAGAGAGACGAGAAGCAGCAGCTGGAGGTCAGACTGAGACGATGGGAGCTCCGTCTATGGGGAGGACCGTCCTTTGATCCCACTTGTCAGTGTATCTCTGTGTTAGGGTGAGCCTCCTGTTTCCAACTACAGCACTCCTGAATTTTGACTGATGAATTTAGGGAAAGGGATCCCCTTTCTTCTTTGGAAGCCATTAAAAAGCCCCCATCTCTCTCCATCCTCCACAGGGCGCCTTCCAGCTACTCGGGGTAGCCTACGAACGGTCTGTCTCATGGCGGCTCCCACCAGCACGCTGACGGTACATCCGTGGGAAGCTCTTGTGTTGCTGCTCCTCTGCCACGATCCAGTGTTCCGAGTTCATCCCTTAACTGGTTCAGAAGTGCGGCAAGGAAGGGAAAGGCAATGTGAGAAATGCAAACCCAACTAACCATGCAGGGATAATAGTTTTCTGCTCTTAGGTTGCCAAACATCCAAAGTTTCTGCAACACATACAGGTGAGGCCAAGAAGCAATTAGCATACTTATATATCGCAGGTGGGAATATAAAGTGGAAGGTAATTTGCTAAAATTTGTTAAAATAAAAATTCCTGTACAATTTGTACCAACAATTTGGTTTCTAGAAAATTGTCCCTCACATGTTCTCATATACTCAAAAGAAGCAACGCATACATGACTATTATCATTGCAGCAGTTTATAATAGAAAAAGATTAAAAACAAACTCAACTGTAGCACATAGTTATGGTGCCAGCCACATGCACCGAGGGTGGTGGACTCAAACCCAGACTGGGCCAACTAAACAATAATAACAACTGCAACAAAAAAATAGCCGGCATTGTGGTGGGCGCCTATAGTCCCAGCTATTTGGGAGGCTGAGGCAAGAGAATCTCTTAAGCCCAAGAGTTGGAGGTTGCTGTGAGCTGTGACGTAACAGCACTCTACCAAGGGTGATTTACTGAGACACTGTCTCAAAAAATAAATAAATAGATGAAAACAACCCAAGTGGCAGTCAGTACGGGCCTGGGTCATCTGTAGAGGGGAACACTAAGGCTCAGTGACAAAGAATGAGGAAGTCCTCTAAGCTCTAAAATGGAAAATTGCAAAGACCATCGGTGAGTGAAAAATGTGAGGTGCAGAACAGTGTGTAGAGCAATGTATATATGTGTAAAAATTACAGACATTAATTTAGCAATACTAATAACAGTATGGTAATACTCAGAGTATTAGCAATTGTATTATTTATATGCGAATATAACAAATAATATAGTATGTGTATATATGTTTGTATGTATGGACCTATGTATATGTGTACGTATAAAATCTTGTATAGACATTACAAAATCTCTGGAAAGGAAAAAAACTAATATCAAGTGGTTCATTTT
This sequence comes from Galagoides demidoff, assembly GCA_963574575.1. Taxonomy (NCBI): domain Eukaryota; kingdom Metazoa; phylum Chordata; class Mammalia; order Primates; family Galagidae; genus Galagoides; species Galagoides demidoff. The sequence continues at coordinate 52,413 of CAUYQV010111901.1, forward strand.
TTTTTTTTTTATGCAGGGTGAGAAATAGAGCTGAGGGAATCAGACTTTCGACAGAATATCTTTTTTTTTTTTTTTTTTAACGGAGCCTCAAGCTATCCCCCTGGGTAGAGTGCCATGGCATCACAGCTCACAGCAACCTCCAACTCCTGGGCTCAAGCGAGTCTCCTGCCTCAGCCTC